>BROE01000018.1:17287642-17313209 GCA_036571765.1 Plecoglossus altivelis
CCCCCCCCTCTCCCCTACCTCCCTCATTATCTCGCTCTTCCCCTATCCCTCTTCTCTCTCTCCAACACTGCACATCCATCACAGGAATCCGATCCAGGATTGTGTCCCCCATTCCCATCACAGACACAAGGATGTTCTGTGAATACCCAACACCGAAGTGTGCCTTTGGTGCATAGAGAGCATGTGGAAAATCCACCCTCAAGTGCAGCGAGAGTTGTTGTGTTTCGCAGCCATGCCAGCGTGTGGGAGGTGTGTGAGGTGTGCTCATTGTCCCCAGCGAGAGAGACCAGGATGCAGGCGCAGGATGATGCAGGCTTGACCTTGAGCTGAAGTATCTCCCATCTGAGGAAGCGAGATCTTGCCTGGGACCTGAGGTTGTGCTCTTGCTCCTCAGTCTTCTGCTCTTGGGTCCACATTTTAGGCTCAGGTCACCATTCTTACCATCCCTACTGTCTATAAAGGAAGGCGGTGATGGAGCCTTCGTAGAAAAGAGCTGACAGAATGCAGATTCACGCAGGCACAAGCACGCACACGCAAAGCCAGTTGGTTGTGCACAGCTGGAGATTGCAATCAGAAGAAATGGTTGATTGGAGGGAAAAAAAATTGCAAACTGCTCGCAAGGCGCGTGAGAAGGTGGGGAGGTTAGTGAGAAAGGAAGAAAAAGGGAGGGAAAGATTCTTAAAAAAGATGTAATCAAATGTTCCCTTCAGGGTCTACTTGTTCTCAATCCAGACTCAATGTTGGGATTTGGCACCGACACAACAACAATGTCAATCTTAGAAAAACCCTTTGTTTGAGCTTCTCATACACAAGCCTAACCTACTTTCAACGTCCCATTATTTTTTTTTAAATGTATTCAATCGTCCACAATTCAGTATTTCCAATAGGGAAATGTAATCAATCAAGCTAGAAATTAAAACTGGCTTTGCATGTATTTGTATTTCCCTCACATCTGCTTTTGGAAACATCCCCTTAATATTTATTAATGGATCTCCTAAGCAGGACACCAAAGCAAATGCATTTGCTGGCGTGAGATTGCAGCCCACATAAGTAGCCTCACATTGGGAGACTGTGCACTTTATGTCCTGGTGACCATTAGCAAGGCTGTGGTTTGGGTGCAGCCAGACTAACGCACACAGGGACAGCAGAGGTCCAACTGTGTCCTGGGAGATTGTGCACTTTATGTCCTGGGGACCATTAGCAAGGCTGCGGTTTGGGCACTGTCAGACTAATGCACACAGGGACAGCAGAGGTCCAACTGTGTCCTGGGAGGTTGGGCACTCAGACTGGCCAAAGATCTGTCGGTCAGTAAAAGGTTCAAGGGGCAGCAGATTACAGTCTGTCCACTGAGACCAAAGCAACACTTATTCATCCACGTTCCCCCTCTGCCTCGGTCGTCATGGTGGCTGACGTCAGAAAGGACTGCATCAACAAGCAAACTGACGCCAGGCTAGCGATGTGGCGCGGCTACATCCTTGCTAGCAACGCTAGGAGGCAGGGCGTGTGCCAGACATGAACACAGGGAGAAAAAAAGAGATTTTATTTTTTTGCTTTCACCGGTTTCTACAATTCAGGTTTATCTCAGATGATATTCATAGTTGCTACAGCAGATGTATAAATCCTGCCCAACACACCTGGGCTTTCTGTTTTTGGTCAGACAACTGATTTAAAGATTTAGTTATTAAATAATTTTCTTCGTGATACAGATATACATTTTTAGTGATCAACAAAGGTGAAAGTATTTGCGGTTCAGATGTAAAATTCACAACAATTTCTTTCTTTTTGACAGTATGAGATGAGACCAGGAGCTATTTTCTTGTCGTATAAAATCTCTCACTGACAGCAGCTAAATTGACAAAACGTTTCTGTTTCAACTAAACTTCACTTATCTGGCAAAGCTTTGGGTTCCAGCGAACAATGTCCAGGCAGTCAACAGTAAAACATTCACAAGTCAGTCCATTCTTAAATATGTCATTTAAATAAAACCTACGCATTTAGTGCTGCCATTCCAGAGCATTTAGTGCTGACATTCCAGAACATTTAGTGCTGTAATTCCAGAACATTTAGTGCTGACATTCCAGAACATTTAGTGCTGTAATTACAGAACATTTAGTGCTGACATTCCATAACATTTAGTGCTGTAATTCCAGAACATTTAGTGCTGACATTCCAGAGCATTTAGTGCCAACATTCTAGAGCATTTAGTGCCAACATTCTAGAGCATTCAGCGCTGACATTCTAGAACATTTAGTGCTGTCATTCCAGAGCATTCAGTGCTGACATTCCAGAACATTCAGAGCTGACATTCCAGAACATTCCTAACTATGTGTTGAACTCCTGGATTCCTATGCTACACTGTACATGCGGGTGAACATCCAATCTCCTCCAGCACAGCATGCGTGTGCAGATCACACCATGGTGCTGAGCGTGGAGGCTTGTCGGCTGGGCAGAGACTTCAGGTACTCAAGATGTCTCCTGGTGTCTTCCTGGTTGTGCCTGACATAGTACACCAGGTAGGCTATCACCATGGCGAACCAGCCGAACATGGTGACCAGCATGGCCATGTCGGTGGTGCGCTTCAACACCGCGCACAGGTCCAGTTCCGACGCCAGCATCACCAAGGCAACGCCTCTGGCGCCCACCTCCTCCGGCTCCGAGCTGTGGCAGACCACCCCGGCCAAGGAGGTAGGGTCCAAGTCCAGCTGGGGCATGGCCACCTGCATGCGGCAGTCGCAGTGCCAGGGGTTGAGGGTGAGGTTAGCCTGGGCCCGGAGCCCACCCAGCGCCCCCGGCTCCAGGCTGGTCAGGCGGTTGTGAGATAGATCCAGACTGCGGAGGGTGGGCACCAGCCCTCTGAAGCTCCCAGCTTCCAGGCTGGCGATCTGGTTACGTGACAGATCCAGCTCGCTTAGCAACGGGAGCCCGGAGAAGGCGTCGGCGGGGATGGAGGTGAGGTGGTTGCCGTCCAGGTAGAGGCGGCGGGTGTCGTTGGGGAGGCCGCGGGGTACGGCGGCCAGACCCAGCCCGCTGCAGCGCACGCTCAGCCCAGCAGGGGGAGACGGGGAGCAGAGGCAGCCGGCTAGCGACGCGTCTCTGCAGCCAGGAGGGAGGCGGAGCTGACCGGCCGTGGACGAGGTCATCCCGGGATCGTAGAAGAGTAGGAATGCCGTGACGACGCTCCTCAGAAGCCAGACCAGAGGCATTATGGGCCGGGACAGGGGAGACGGGGGCACAACGGAGGAGGATCTCTCAACTGTCGGATAAGATATGAGGAACAGATCAACACTCATTTCTCTCAGAGGGGACGGACGGACACATCAGCTCTGACTAAGCAGGAACACACCCTCTAGTCTGTAATACCAGCGTGTCATCGTGTCAGTGATAACAGCCATTAAAGAGACTGGAATAAATACCAGCACAGACAGATCCATTGGGTTCGTTGTAAATACTGTGTCATAAGGTCTGCCTACTACAGCGACGATGGTTAGCAGAGCACAGCTGCAGATACGCGCACGCGCGCGCGCGCAGCTCGATACAGCGGTAATGAAGGAAGGTAGTTGAAAGTGAGTCAGTCACCCGAACTGATGACAGATAAAAAGATTCCTGTTGCAATCTAACAGGAATCTGCCTCATCTGACAACTGTCCCTTCCCACAGATCGCTCCTAAGGTAATCAAGAAACGGTGGCCTTCTCTGAAGATCTGAAAATAACAGATATCTCTGGTGTTGCCGTATAACCACTTTGTCGGTGGTTACAGAGCGGATGAAGACCAGCGGGACGGATCATTAGCGGTGTTCCCTAC
The DNA here is from genome assembly GCA_036571765.1 of Plecoglossus altivelis. Lineage (NCBI taxonomy): Eukaryota > Metazoa > Chordata > Actinopteri > Osmeriformes > Plecoglossidae > Plecoglossus > Plecoglossus altivelis. Next base: position 17,291,445 of record BROE01000018.1, read on the forward strand.
AAACCCTAATGGAAGACCCAGTTCTCTGATACAGTACAGTAGAGGAATGGACATGTACTCTAATGAGCCGCAAGCTTGAGAGCATCATTCGGCTCCCGAGCAGAATTGTTCCGATCTCAGCTATCGATCTGGAGCTCTTCTTTAGCCAAGTGATGGATTACCGACCGGTCACAGTTGTGATGCTAACATTGTCAGGTCGATTAGAGAGCCACCGTGTCTCCGGCAGAACAAAGCCAGATTTCAACACTAACTGACAACCATGGAAACACAGGAGAACAAATGAATAAGCACGTTGTGGATTTTTTAAAGGCTTGATTGTGCACGCTGATCAGCATGTTGGCATAATCAATAATATACAAATCATGAAATTAAATTATGAACCAATTATTCACAATTAAAAATATTTCAGTATACGCAGCGTTAGATTTGGACAGCGCTGTAACTTTTCAAATCAAAAGTATACACATACTTATCCGATCCTTCATGATCGGTTACATTTAAGGCGATAAATATTTAGCCTATGAATACATACATGAAATATGGGGTACTCGAAACAACATTTTCTCACCGCTTCATTTTTTGTAATCGGGAAACGGCACACATTTCAGTTCGGTTTAAAGAGCCCTTCTCTTTCGGTTGCGCGAGGACGTGCATTATGCTTCTCCGGTACCCCGGTACCAATCTCCCGGAGATCGCAGAAACACTTGTTGAATCAAAACCGCTTAAGTTTCGGTGAAACCCCACCGATTCTTCAATAAACTGTTGCTCGAGCTCAGGAAGGATGAGAGGCGCGTGTGTTCAAGCGGAACCTTCTCTCGCCTCGCGAAAGCAGAGGGGCTCCGTCGTCACAGCAAGGCGGGAATATTGTCCGTTTTTAATGACATGCAGACAAACATGCGCGCAGGAAACAAACACCGGCAATCAGATCAAGGTTGACGAAACAAAACACCGTTTACTGTCAATACTAATGGATGTCGCACATATGGATGAAGATTATGTAGGAAATACATTACGCGCTTGAAAGCAATAGACATTGGCTAATGTGCTGTATTGCGCTGTATCAGACAAACTAAATAATGAAGTTTTGTGACATAACGATTCACTACTAAAACATTTAAACGAGGCATGTAAGGCATGCATAAAGAAATTATAAATATAATTAACACATTATATAATTAAAATATAATTAATAAAGAAACGCGTCGTTAAGTCATAAAATTGAAGGTGTTTGATTTGTATCCAAATCAAAGCAGTATCACAATATAGCCTAATTTACACGTAATTTACCTCAGCTTTTACAATTTAAATGGATTTTTCCCCCTCTGCTTGTGTGATACAGGCAAAATGATGAAAACTTTCACATTACACTACGCACGCTGTCAAACAGTAAATCCAATATAAGTGTTTGACAAATGTACAGTTTCCAAGTGTGCTTTTGTAAAAGTAACACTTTAATCAGCATCGTTTAATCAGGGCACGAACGAAAAAGAGAGAATAAGTCAAAACGTTAAAGAATTACATTTGAATTCTCTAATTCTACATGTAGTTCTTGAGATTCCTACGGACAAATCTTTGAAACTTCTTCCCTCAAATGTATCACATGTACTTTTCGAAAGTCACACTGAAGTCTGGCATTCTTTATCTACAAATATTTCAGGTTTTAAACCATGTCCATGCATGATGCTGTCCATTAGACCTAATAGTGTATGCCATCAACATTCTCCTCAGAAATATCAACATTTTCTCAGTCATGTTAATTAACAATTTCATAGTCGTCATCATCATCATCATCATCATCAACATCTTCATTTTCATGAACATCAACATTTTCATAGTCATCGTCATCGTCACAATCCTCTTCCTCATTGATGGTTCCATAGTGGTTCTTGGCATTAGAAATATTCCCCTCAGAAGCATCATCAATAGTCTCATAGTCAGGATCGTCATTATCTTCCTCTTCATCAGATGCTTCCTCTTTGTACTGGTTCATGATACCTGGATCTTTGAGTCCCTTTAAGGTAAACCTGTTAAAACAAGACGTCCAAACCAGTCAGTCAGATTTTAATCACAGTCATATGTTCTGTCGTGGGTGAATATAATGGGTCTCTTAAGACCTGTACATCCGTTATAGGACGAAAAGATTCTGTAACTGCACTGTGATGTACCTGTGATGTAACTGTGATGTACCTGTGATGTAACTGTGATGTACCTGTGATGTAACTGTGATGTAACTGTGATGTAACTGTGATGTACTTGTGATGTAACTGTGATGTACCTGTGATGTAACTGTGATGTAACTGTGATGTACCTGTGATGTAACTGTGATGTAACTGTGATGTACCTGTGATGTACCTGTGATGTAACTGTGATGTAACTGTGATGTAACTGTGATGTAAGTGTACGTTACACACGTTTGGTTGTTGACTTGATCTTCGCATTTATCGTGGCAGGTGAAGACCTCTACATTTTCGTAGTCTTCCTCAACATTGACATAGTCATCCTCCTCTTCCTCCTCTTCCTCCCCTTCCATCATTCTGCCTCTGTACTGGTTCGCGTTACCTAAGTGGTTACCATGGCAGCAGGCACAGCATTTGAGATGGTTACAGTCTTTAAATGAAGAGAGGTTGGCTACTCAGGAGTGGAGATTTCCAGCACGTTGACGAGACAAACCCCAAACGCAACGGATATAGATGCAGACTTTGCTTACGTATTCTAAAGCTGGTCTTCAGGACAGCTTGTCCCCGCGTCCTTCTCCTCTTGACCAATAAGAGAGCAGCCAGCCCCACCAGAAAGACCACGCCCACCAGTGACGACATCACGAAGGGGGTGAGGGAGGCTGACAGGGTAATGGGGAGGGTGTAGGGACAGACAAACACCAGACGAGCGCGGTAGGTGGGCAGGCAGAGTGAGGGACGAACAAACTACCCTGGTCTCTGTCTCCACCAGACACAGCAGACGTGAGTTTACATCCCTGCCAGCTTCGCAAACATCTCCCCAGACTTCCCACCAAGACAGCAAATTTCAAAACCCCAAAGCATTTGTCCTATTTGATGTGTAGCTGGTCAAATTGCACTGCTAAAACACACACGCCCCCCCCCCCCAAGGTCCTTCAGAGAGAGAAAATCATCCATTCAAGCATGTCAGCTAACAAACCCATCCCCTCTTTACCTCTGACCAAGACTGAGAGCACCTCAGGGGAGTTGGAGGAGAACATCCGCCCAGAGACCTCCACCCAGTACACACAGCTGTAGTTGCCCTGGTGGGCGTCCTCTGCGCTGGGGAAGGAGAAGGTGGCGGAGTGGTTGAGGGCGGGCAGGTCGAGGGTGCTGTTAGACCCTGGGGAGAACAAAGAGAAGAAACCACCGGGATACTGGGAGGTGACGGTGCAAGTGATGGAGAAGCCATGCCCACGTGGGATGCCAGGGCTTGAAACACACCGTCACTTACTCCAGGTCCACTAAGGGGGAACGCAGGGTCCCTGGCAGCAGGTGAGGGAGATGCTGGGCGAGGCGAGACTTCATCCTGGGATGAAGGCAAAACATGTGGTATTACGTTTTTTCTACTCTCGTCAAAAATAACAAAGAACACGTGTTTTCTCTTTGGACTAATAAGTATTAATCTTATTGGTAAGGTTTTTCATTGCTTCATATTGGACAGTTTTAAGGAAGTGAGCCGAAAGGCAGAAGCCGAGAAAGAGACGAACAGAGAGAGAGTGAAAGAAAGGAGAGGCGTACGAGAAAGAGTAGAAGTCGTGACGAAAAAGGAGTAGAGAAAGAGAAAGAGGTACAGAGAGAGAGAAAGAAACAGAAAAACAGAGAGAGAAAGAAAGAAAAAAAAAAAAAAAAAAAAAAAAAAAAAAAAAAAAAAAAAAAAAAAGACAGAGAGAGAGGGGGGTGTGGGGGGAAGCAGGCGGCAAACTGACCAGGCTGATTTAGAACCCATGTCAGTCTACATGGCCCACTGCAGTAACATCTCAGTCTACATAGCCCACTGCAGTAACATCTCAGTCTACATGACTCACTGCAGTAACATCTCAGTCTACATGGCTCACTGCAGTAACATTTCAGTCTACATGATCTGTTGCAGTAACATCTCAGTCTACATGGCCCACTGCAGTAACATCTCAGTCTACATGACCCACTGCAGTAACATCTCAGTCTACGTGACTCACTGCAGTAACATCTCAGTCTACATGTCCCACTGCAGTAACATCTCAGTCTACATGGCTCACTGCAGTAACATCTCAGTCTACATGACCTGCTGCAATAACATCTTAGTCTATATGGCTCACTGCAGTAACATCTCAGTCTATATGGCTCACTGCAGTAACATCTCAGTCTACATGACCTGCTGCAATAACATCTCAGTCTATATGGCTCACTGCAGTAACATCTCAGTCTACATGGCTCACTGCAGTAACATCTCAGTCTACATGATGTTGACATGATGTTTGCTTTTGGAAGAGGGGTTCTTGTTACTTAGTAAAAGTAACCATCGATCCTTCTAACGATCGAAAACCTGAGCTGATATGTAATGTACTGCTTAACTGGCCGCTCACCTATGTCGATACTGATTGAGTTACCGAAGGGACTGCTGACAGTCTGGTTATTGACCCGAGTGAGGTAGAGACAGCTGTACTTCCCCTGGTTTGATGAGTTCACGCTGGGCAGGGAGAAGATGCCGTTGGACTCTGAACCAATCAGCTGAGATCCATTGGATACTCCAAACCTGTGGAGCTCAAAAGTGACTGACGTTGTCTTGTTGAATGGAACGGAACAATTGAAGACGATGTTCTCTCCGGTAGAGAAGACATAAAATGCGGGCGAGATGGAGAGATGAGGTGGTGTCTCTGTTGAGAGAGAAAAACACCTTGTAGCTACGAAAGGAGGGGAGAGATTCGATGTTTAGTAGACCACTGTCAGTGAGGCATGAGCTGAATGGTGTCCATACCAGTGCAGACAACACCAGCATCCTCTCCATGATCGCAGTTATGTTTTCCATATTCTTTATGTGAGCACAGTGCCAGAGTTTCCTCAGTGCCAGAACATCGAACATCATCCAACCAGATCTCCCAACTGCCTGTACCAAAGTGAACGCTTGTTAGGGCCCCTAGAGCTCGTCCACATCCCAGCTGTCTACACACCACCTCAGCATCCTTCAGATCCCAGTAATCATCGCACACGGTTCCCCACTTGTTACTGTAATAGACCTCCACTCTGCCAGAGCATCGTCCCGTTGAGTTTATCAGTCTGACCTGTGCACTGGCTGTCAGGTAGAGACAGAAGCAAGCAAAGTTATGGTAGATAACGTAATCTAGAAACTGACCAGAGGGATCACACAAAAGCCGTTCCGTGTGCATGACAGCCACCGAAGAGACAAAAAACGTCACATTCAAAAACTGCATGCAAAGATATGAAATCTATCAAACCATTGATGGTCCTCACCTTGTCTGCTCACCATGGACACTGGAAAAACAGATATCAGACTGATTGAGACAGGTTATAGCTAATCTGACAAGGCACACATACAATTACTTTTGTGTTCCATCCCCACATGTCTTCATTTTGTATCCTTTACTTACACCGATACACAACTTCGGCTTTCACACTCTTAACGACAATTTTGAAATACTGAAACTTAGATCGCAAACTTTGTAAAGAAGAGCATGTCTTATCAAGATGGCTGACAGTCCTGTTTCCTGTTATTTTCAATGCTGTCTTATTGATCATGTATATATGAATGAAAACTGGCACTCTTTATTAATGACATTGATTATTTGTCTGACCGGAGTGTGCACACAATAAAGTTGGTGTTACCTATTGTCTTATTTGAATCGGTCAAACCCAGTTTCGAAACATTTGGCTCAGTAACTCGTGCACTGTAAAAATACCCATTCAATTGGAATTGCGTTAAAAATATAAGGTCCATTTGTTCTGAAACTGAAGGAAACTAGTTTCTGATGTGCCTTTGCTGACATTAGCAAAGAAAAGAGTCCAAATTTGGACAAAAAAAGGAAAGTACATGAAACATCTTAAATGATCACACCCAACATTCACAATCTCCAGACTTACCTATTATCATGGAGAGAAGGTGTTGGAACATCTTGATAAAGTGAAATGAAGATCCAGACTACAGACTGTTTTCCTATTAAACAGGAAATTTTTCTGCCAAGGCTTATTTTAGTTTAAATACCACGAACAACACTTCCTTTTTTCATGCATGGTCTAAGAGAAAACTCTGCTGCACTTTGCTGTCGAACTAAGATGTCCTTTACTATGTCCGTTTGTACAATGAGGATGTCTAATATGTCCCTTAGCTCCAACTCATCAACCACAACCACATCCTGTATCACACGTACATGTTGAATACTTTAGCACATAGATGCCATGTCTGTGTTGTAAAAGTAGACACTTACAAGCTCAAGCTTTCACTAAATACAGTCAGACTGGCTTTCACTGAACCTCTTTGCTTTACTCCGATCAAGGGATGGCTTCAGGGTTCTGCGTCGCATGATGTCACGCTGTCAGTAGCTTTGACTGAGGCTCTCTTTGGTCCATCATAGCCCTCGGCGTCTTCAACCTTGCCCGTTGTAAAGATTTTTTTTTCCTGTACATAAACTAAGAAATACAAACTATACGAATTCTTCAGATGAATACTGTACATGTGCAAAGAGTTCTGTACATGTGCAAAGAGGAATGCTGTACGTGTGCAAAGAACTGGGTCTTTTAGTGGAGTTTGTGTACACACAGCTGTGTGTGTGAAAAGGGACTAGTGCAAGTTCCATATGGTTCCTGTTTCAGGTGGTATGGGGTTTGTAAGGGGTTTCAGAGAGTGGCGGGGTGATTTGAGTTCAGGGCTCTCACAGCCTGGGGGGAAAAGCTGTTGAGCAGTCAGGCAGAGCGGGCTCTAAATCTGCGGTACCGTCTGCCTGATGGTAGGAGCTGGAAGAGACTGTAAGAGGGGTGTGTGGGGTCCTTTACGATACTGTTGGCTTTACTGGAGCATCGTGTGTGGAAAATGTCTAGGATGGAGGGGAGAGGGGCACCGATCATCTTTGCAGCTGTGTTCACTGCCCGCTGGATGGTCTTGCGGTCTACTGCAGTACAGTTCCTATACCAGACGGTGATGCAGCTGGTCAGCACACTCTCAATGGTGCCCCTGTAGAAAGTGGTGAGGATGGGTGGAGGGAGACTTGCTCTTTTCAGCCGGCGGAGAAAGTGTAGGCGCTGATGTGCCTTCTTGGAGAGTGACATGGTGTTGGTGGTCCAGGTGAGGTCCTCTGTGATGTGCACCCCCGGGAATTTAGTGCTGTTGACTCTCTCCACAGGCGAGCTGTCGATGGTCAGTGGGGGGTGATCCGCGGAGTTTCTCCTGAAGTCCATCACAACCTCTTTTGTCTTACTCACATTGAGGGACAGGTTGTTTGCACCACACCATTCTGTCAGCTGTGCCACTTTCTCTCTGTAGTGCGTTTCATCGTTGTTGCTCCTCTGTAGCCTACAGTAGATCTACAGTATTTTGCATTTGCAGTCCAGCAAAAACAGCATCATATCAGACTTGCAACTTCTCACTATTGAAGTGACGTATTGTCAAGTATGGTGACCCATGTTCGACATTAACCCTCTGCATTTAACCCATCCAAGTGCACACACAGCAGTGAGTAGTGGGCAACCGCACGCACACACAGTGAACATACACCTGGAGCAGTGGGCAGCTATTGCTCCAGCGCCCGGGAAGCAATTGGGGGTTAGGTGCCTTGCTCAAGGGCACCTCAGTCATGGTATCAAAGGCAGAGAGAGTGCTGTTTATTCACAATCCCCACTTTCGATTCCTGCTGGTGCGAGAATCGACCAGCAACTTGCAGGTTACAAGCCCGACTCCCTAACCATTAGGCCACAACTTCTAGCTACTTTGCAGGTGCAGGTCTTTCAGGCAGGTGGAGGTGGAGTGATGGAGGACGACTGAGGGGAGGAGGAGGAATGAGCAGAAGTTGAGGAGTAGTTAGGAGAGGTGGAGGGGGTGGAGTGAGGAGAGGAGCAATCCCCTTGTCATTTGCACGTTTAAATTGGTATGATCTGTAAATTCAGGTCAATTATATCTTAATTCAATTAAATCATTATGTTTTTATTTTTATTTTTTAAGGCAGTGAAGACTGCGAGGATAACACACCCGAACAGTAGGTGGCAGTGATGTTCTACTTCAGCGTTGGTTGCAGTCTGCCATAACGTCGGCAAAGAAGAAGTTCCCTTCGTTATTCTGTGAATCATTAGTTTGTTGCGCTTAACCAGGTTGTTAGCCTAAGTCGTGAAGATCACATAAATATATTCTAGTAGAAATAAACTTTACGTATTAGTTGTCCATAATACGTTTTGTTTTTCAGTGTTCAACACCAAGTGTTTAATAGATCGCTAATAGATTTCGCTATCCGGAGCTGCGGATAGCGAAAATCCGACAAAACGATTGTGTTCGTATTAGCCTAGCTTTACAGATTCCACCAGAGCCAGAGAGAGAGAGAGATAGAGACTCGACCAAAAAGAAACACGCTTCTAGACACTAGACACAACCCAGAGAGATCAAACAGAACAGAGAGAATTGCGTTATGGAGACGCATCCGATTGGAAAGAGCGATTCCCCACCCAGTTACCTCAAACCACAGAAAATGATTCACACAGGAGAGAAGCCATACCGCTGCGACGTCTGTGGTAAAACTTTTAGCCTGGCTATTAAATTCAGATTTCACAGCAGGATTCACACTGAGGAGAAGCCTTACAGCTGCGACGTCTGTGGTAAAACCTTTAGCCATGCGTGTACTCTTACTCATCACCGCAGGATCCACACTGGAGAGAATACCTACAACTGTGACCTCTGTGGTAAAACCTTCAGTAATTCTTCCAGGTTCACCGTTCACCGCAGGACTCACACTGGAGAGAAGCCTTACAGGTGTGACCTCTGTGGGAAATCCTTTATCCAGAAAGATACTCTGACCCGTCACCGCAAGATTCACACCGGTGAGAAGCCGTACAGTTGTGATCTCTGTAGTAAAACCTTTAGTAATGCCATCCATTTCAAACACCACCACATGATTCACACTGGAGAGAAGCCTTACTGCTGTGACATCTGTGGTAAAACCTTTATCCAGGCTAGCAATTTAAAACATCACCAAATGACCCACACTGGAGAGAAGCCCTACAGCTGTGAAATCTGTGGTAAAAACTTTAGCCGGCCTGCCAGTTTAAAGTCTCACAGCAGAATCCACACCGGAGAGAAACCATACACCTGTAAAGTCTGTGGTAAAACCTTTAGCCAGGCTGGCCGTTTAACTTCTCACGGCAGAATCCACACAGGAGAGAAACCTTACAGCTGTGATCTTTGTGGAAAAACTTTTAGCCAGGCTTCCAGTGTAAAAGATCACCGCAAGATCCATGCTGGAAAGAAGCCTTACAGCTGTGACCTCTGTGGGAAAACCTTTAGCCAGGCTTCCGGTGTGCGAGTTCACCGCAGGATTCACGCAGTAGAGAAGCCTGGTACAGCCCACACTGGCACTGCTCAGGTTCAAGAAATTACCTCCTGAAGAATCACCTGCCTCTTCACGATAGGAGTCGTCTGAAGTCACCTGCGTGTTCATGATAGGAGTCTTCTGAAGAGTCACCTGCCTCTTCACGATAGGAGTCGTTTGAAGAGTCGTCTGAAGAGTCGCCTGTGTGTTCATGATGGGAGTCGCCTGAAGAGTCACCTGCGTGTTCATGATAGGAGTCACCTGAAGAGTCGCATGAAGAGTCACCTGCCTCTTCATGATAGGAGTTGCCTGAAGAGTCACCTGCCTGTTCACGATAGGAGTCGCTTGAAGAGTCGTCTGAAGAGTCACCTACGTGTTCATGATAGGAGTCACCTGAAGAGTCACCTGCGTGTTCATGATAGGAGTCACCTGATGAGTCACCAGCGTGTTCATGATAGGAGTCACCTGAAGAGTCACCTGCGTGTTCATGATAGGAGTCACCTGAAGAGTCACCTGCCTGTTCATGATAGGAGTCGCCTGAAGATTCGCCTGAAGAGTCACCTACGTGTTCATGATAGGAGTCACCTGAAGAGTCACCTGCGTGTTCATGATAGGAGTCGCCTGAAGAGTCACCTGTGTGTTCACGATAGGAGTCGCCTGTAGAGTCACCTGCGTGTTCATGATAGGAGTCGCATGAAGAGTCGTCTAAAGAGTCGCCTGTGTGTTCACGATAGGAGTCGCCTGAAGAGTCGCCTGCGTGTTCACGATAGGAGTCGCCTGAAGAGTCGCCTGCGTGTTCACGATAGGAGTCGCCTGAAGATTCACCTGCCTGTTCATGATGGGAGTCACCTGAAGAGTCACCTGCGTGTTCACGAAAGGAGTCGCTTAAAGAGTCGCCTGCGTGTTCACGATAGGAGTCGTTTGAATCAGTGATGTTAGGGGTCACGCTCTCCCTGCAGTCGCCTCTGTGCTGTAGCAGTTCGTTCTCTTTTGAAGCAGTTTGTTTACTTTCTTAATAAACCCTAAATAAAGTGAAATGTTTCATAACCCTTGTTTATTGGGGGAAGGGTTTGGACACGTTTTGCATCATAATTTGTTCTGTAATTCCTGCCGGGTTGGGAAGGCTGAAGTGATTTGCAAACAACCTGGGCACATGGATGGGTTAGAGATTACAGGCAGACACAGCAACACAGGCTATGACAACACAGCAATGGAGTGAAGTGTGAAGTGAAGTGATTTATTGTCAAGTATGGTGACCCATACTCGAAATGAGTGCTCTGCATTTAACCCATCCAAGTGCCCACACACAGCAGTGAGTAGTGAACAACCGCACGCACACACAGTGAACATACACCCGGAGCAGTGGGCAGCTATTGCTCCAGCGCCCGGGAAGCAATTGGGGGTTCGGTGCCTTGCTCAAGGGCACCTCAGTCATGGTATCAAAAGCAGAGAGAGTCCTCTTTGCTAACAAGCAAAGGTCAAAACATCATGAAAACTAGAGATGATGACAGCCACGCACTGGCTAAACCAGTTTCAGGACGGAGACCAATATATGAAAACAGAGATATATGCCCAGAATATGAAGACACAGTCTCCATACAGACAAGTTTGATGCTCCTAACTATTTTCACAACACATTTGATATGTTACTGAAAACTGTATCACCCCCCCATAAATAGCCTACTGTAGCCTGTCTGCAAATGAAAGATGGCCTATGTTGATCTGTGTTTACTGACCCAGTTACCGTAGAGTCTGTACAAGACAAGTTGCTGCCCTAGTTCTGTGTTGCAATAGAGAATACGTAAGCCCTTCGTTTGGTACAGACACAAAGGACTGCTTCCTGATTGGCTGCTGTTTTAAGTAATCTACATAATAATTAACATAATTATAGTGTTCATGTAGTGTTTAGTTAAACACTCCGTTATTTTCGGAGCTCATTTTGTTGGCATAATCAAACACAAGCCAACATTTGGATAGTTATGAAGTTCACCTGCGCATACTAACCAGTTACTACAGACCAGGACATGATGCATGTGAGTTCAAACCACATACCAGAATCACATTCATACATAACACAGACAGCCTTTACAAAACACAGTTAAGTTTTTTCTTTATTATTAAACGTCATTTTCTCTGTCTCTCAATAATCTGACATCATCAAAACGGTTTGATTGAGTTCTCCAGAGCTGGCTGTGTGTCACATTGTATTATTTTGTGGGATTGCAGTGGCAAAGTTGTGCGTTGTAACAGGCTATGGAGGGGCTGGTTAACAGCTTGTACACGATGACCTGGGGTCAGATCAACCTTATCATCCCAACACTGTCACCCCCTAAATGTGACCTGAGACCAGTCTAGATATACACCAGAATAGATATACAGCAGACTAGATGGACACCAGTTTAGATGTACACCAGACTAGACATACACCAGTCTAGATGTACACCAGACCAAACTAGATGTACACCAGACCAGACTAGATGTACTCCAGACTAGATGTACACCAGACTAGATGTACACCAGTCTAGATGTACACCAGTCTAGATGTACACCAGACTAGATGTACACCAGACTAGATGTACACCAGTTTAGATATACACCAGACTAGCAGTACACCAGACTAGATGTACACCAGTCTAGATATACACCAGTCTAGATGTACACTAGGACACAGAGCGAGGCAGTGGTGTTGTGTGCGAGGGTGAAAGAGATGAGAACGTGCGTGAGTGTAGTTTACAGGTAGTTACAGGTGTTGGAAAGTGAAAGTGTTGGTTGCATTGGAACAGAGGCAGATGTGTTGTAAGGGTAGATACAGCCTGGCTGCACTTTATTCATCCACAGTGAAAATCCCTTTCAGAGCATCTTTGTAAGCATAGGTCTCACATTGAAAACCGACAATCCATCTCCAGGTCTTGCATACATGACCACTGGAAAGCGTTCAAACCCTACAATTCCCCCTCCGGAGCACATCTTTGTACGCCTTTCACGTTATCATCCAAACGTTTAACACCAAATGACGTCAAACTTGGGAGTTCCATTGTAGACTCTCTTGAAAAGACCAGCTTGTGTGTCATAGAGCTAGATGTGTGGTCTCCGTGCTGCGAGGGAGTGTGTGTGTGTTCTGGAAAAGATGAGGTATTGAGAACAGAAGGAGAACCCCGTCAAAGGGGAGGTTTGGAGCGCCCGGTGTGGGCGTGTGCAGGAGAGAGGCAGCGCTGGGTTGTGTGGAGAACGTGCTGACTGTGAAAGGAACACGGAGAACCCATGACCTGGAGGCAGTGCTGTTGTACAGACAGGAAACGCACCACGGTTGGCAGTGCTGTGAGGGGCGACGCCCCTCTTCAGAGAGCGGAGAGAGAGGGAGCTGGATGGTTGGAGGGAGGGAGAGAAGAGGAGGAAGAGGAGGGGAGGAGGAAGAGAAGGGGAGGAATGAGAAGCCTTCTGATGGGAGCAGTCCAACATCTTTTGTTGCGCTTCATCCATCACTATCTGTAGAAATCTCTGAGGACAATCTGTTCACTGAGGAAGTTTTGCTAAATCGACGAGAGCCTTTCCTTTGCGATCTTGGACACTGAGGTAATTCACTAGGACACCACTCCTCCACAGATCAAGGAACACGTGAGGTTCAGCTTGAGTTCTTTCAACATTCGTTACAATAACTGGGACATGAGCTGTCAACTGCACATAACTGACAGTGGTGTTGTGTTGGCGAGAGGGTGGGGGTGTGGAACCCGTAAGCTCAAAGGGGCGTGAAGGGTGGTGGAGGTGGGGGTGGAGGTGGGGGGGGGGGGATCACTACGCTGAAAAGAAAAATCACGATTTTTATGTAATTCCATCTACGACAGTTCAAATCACAGCCATAACTTGTTCAATATAATATCATTTATAGTCTTGTGTCTTTCATAAGAAAGAAAGAAAAAGACAAAGTCAAATTGAGCAGGAATGTCATCTTTGACCACATCTAGAAGGACGTCCAGCCAGCGTCCTAGTTCCTCCTTCGTCCGTCTGTCTGTCCTAGGGTCCTGGGAGGGTATCAACACCCGCCCTGCAGCCCCGAAGCTCCGCCCTGCAGCCCCGAAGCTCCGCCCTGCAGCCTCGAAGCTCCGCCCTGCAGCCTCGAAGCTCCGCCCTGCAGCCCCGAAGCTCCGCCCTGCAGGGCTATGTGGAGGGGAAGCTGGTTCAGGGACAGCTGGAGAAGTGAAGCATTCTGGAAGGTCGGAAAGGACTCTGCCCCTGGTCTAGTCTGCAGGGCTAAGTACTGACCCTGGTCTAGTCTGCAGGGCTAAGTACTGACCCTGGTCTAGTCTGCAGGGCTAAGTACTGACCCTGGTCTAGTCTGTCAGGTTAAGTTCTGACCCTGGTCTAGTCTGTCAGGTTAAGTTCTGACCCTGGTTTGAACCCTCAGAATGTGGCCCGGCCTGGGTGCTGAAGTGCTAAAGCAGAAATGGGCAGAGTTGGAGAAGGCCTGACCTACTCAGATGCATCCTGGGTGTGGCCCAGGCCAGCCCCCCTCCCCCCCCACCCCCACCCCTCCTCTCCAGCCGGGTCTCTCAGAGAGTCAGTAAGATGGCCCTGCCGTCTGCAGTAGCCTGGTCTGGCCAACAGAGGGCGCTGTGGTGCTGCTCGTCCCTGCTCAGGGGGAGGGTGGTGGGGGGCTGCTGTGGGCGGAGCTAGGGCTGGGGGAGGGGCTGGGGGAAGGGGAGGGGCTGCAGCTTCTTGGTGGGGCTCCACCCCCCCTGCTTCCACTGGCCCCCTGGCCTTCCAGGCCCTCTGAGTTCTCCAGCATCTCCTGGATGAGAGGGGGCATGGAGCCTGGGATCTCCATCTTCAGCGTGATCACACGCTCCGCCCCTGGCAGGGGAGAGGAGGGGGGAGAGGAGGGGAGAGAGGAGGGGGAAAGAGAAGGGGAGAGAGGAGGGGGAGAGAGGAGGGAGAAAGGTGTGGTTGAGAGGAGGAGGGTGTGATTAATGTGCGATGCAATGTCAGGTTTGTGTACGTGTGTCTGTGTGTGTGTCTGTGTGTGCGTGTCTGTGTGTGTGTGTCTGTGTGTGTGTGTGTGCGTCTGTGTGTGTAGTGTGTGTGTGTGGGCGTCCTTGTGTGTGGTAGTGTGTGCTGTGTGTGTGCTTTGTGTGATCCTCACAGTATCAGTACTGTATATGTGTGTTGGTGTGTGTACACGCATGTGTGTGTGTGTTGTGTGTGTCTTGGTCTGTGTGTGTGCGTCTGTGTGTGTGTGTGTGTGTGGCGTCTCTGCTGTGATCTGTTTCCTGTGTGTGTATGCTGTCTGTCTGTTTGTGTGCGCGTCTGTGTTCATGTAGGTGTGTCTGTGTGTATGTGTGGTGTGTTTGTCTGTGTGTGTGCGCGTCTGTGTGTTTATGTGTTGTGTGTGTTGTCTGTGTGTGTGTGTGCGTTCTGTGTGCGGTGTGTGCGGTGCGTGCGGTGCGTGCGGTGCGTGCGGTGCGTGCGGTGCGTGCGGTGCGTGCGGTGCGTGTGTGCGGTGTGTGTGTTAGTGTGTGTCTGCGTTCTGACTGTGCTTGTGATCTGCTGGATCTATCTTGTGTGTTGTGGTGTGTGTCTGGCCTACTAAATAATTGTGTGTGCCTCTGATGATGGTAGCTTGTGTGTGTGTGTGCTGGTTGTGTGTGTGTATGCTGGTGTGTATGTTGTGTGTGTATGTGTTTGGTCTGTGTGTGTGTGTCGTCTCTGTGTGTCTGTGTGTGTGTGTTGTCTGCTGTGATGTACTGTGCGTCTGTGTGTGTGTCGTGTATGTGTGTGTTGTCGCGTCTGTGCTGTCTGTGTGTGTTGTCTGTGTGTGTCTGGTGTATGTGTGTGTGTGTGTGTGTGTGTGTGTGTGTGTGTGCGTTCTCCACCCTTGCGCTATTGCTTCTCAGGTCAGTGCAATCTTCATCAGCATCTTGGGGAACATGTGAGGCTTGTGTGGTCTCCTTCTCCTCACGTAGATCTTCAGAGCTTCCAGCAGCGGCTCCTGGAGGACATCTACCCTGTCTGCCTGCTCCAGGTCCTGTCGGTCTGGAGCAAAAAGTTATTTAGACTTTTTAATTATTTTTCATTTTTATTTTACACACATTTCACAAATATATACAGCTGAATTACACAATAGGAAAAGGAAAAGACGATCACTGTTGACTATCTCGTTGTGTGTGTGTGTGTGTGAGTGTGTGTGTGTATAACTATACACAAGCATGTGTGTGTGTGTGTGACCATACACAAGCATGTGTGTGTGTGAGTGTGTGTGAGCGAGTGAGTGTGTGTGTGTGTGACTATACACAAGCATATGTGTGTGTGAGTGTGTGTGAGCGAGTGTGTGACCATAGACGAGCATGTGTGTGTGTGTGTGTGACCATACACGAGCATGTGTGTGTGTGTGTGTATGACTATACACGAGCATGTGTGTGTGTGTGACCATACACAAGCATGTGTGTGTGTGTGTGACCATACACAAGCATGTGAGTGTGTGTGTGACCATACACAAGCATGTGTGTGTGTGAGTGTGTGTGTGTGAGCGAGTGTGTGACCATACACAAGCATGTGTGTGTGTGAGTGTGTGTGAGCGAGTGTGTGACCATACACAAATATGTGTGTGTGAGTGTGTGTGAGCGAGTGTGTGACCATACACAAGCATGTGTGTGTGTGAGTGTGTGTGTGTGTGTGACTATACACAAGCATATGTGTGTGTGAGTGTGTGTGAGCGAGTGTGTGACCATAGACGAGCATGTGTGTGTGAGTGTGTGTGTGTGTCTCACCAGTATGTCCAGGCAGGCAGCCTTCAGCAGGGTGATCTGGTCTGCGATGGTGAGGGTGGTGAACCCAGGCAGGTGCTTGGCAAACTCCACCGTCTTGATTATACACTTGGTAGAAAGCTCACTGAACTTGTCCCACAGATTCACATCCAGAGCCACGCGATGTTCTGCACTGTTGTTCTACAGAGAGAGAGAGCATGTGTGTGAGAGAGAGAGTAAGTGTGTGTGTNGAGAGAGAGAGAGAGAGAGAGCATTTGAGTGTGTGTGTGTGTGTGTTTGAGAGAGAGAGAGCGTTTGACAGTGTGTGTGTGTGTGTGTATGTGTGAGAGAGAGAGGGAGCGTTTGAGTGTGTGTGTGTGTGTATGTGTGAGAGAGAGAGAGCATTTGACAGTGTGTGTGTATGTGTGAGAGAGAGAGGGAGCTTCTGAGTGTGTGTGTGTGTGTGAGAGGGAGAGAGAGCGTTTGACAGTGTGTGTGTGTGAGTGTGTCTGTGTGAGAGAGAGAGAGAGCGTTTGAGTGTGTGTGTGTGAGAGAGAGAGAGCGTTTGACAGTGTGTGTGTGTGTGAGAGGGAGAGAGAGCGTTTGACAGTGTGTGTGTGTGAGTGTGTGTGAGAGAGAGAGCGTTTGAGTGTGTGTGTGTGTGTTACTTACAGTGGTGTATTTGCCCAGCTGGCAGAGCGAGGGGAACGTCTCTTTGTGAGCCTTGCGGACGCGTTCGATCATCTGCTCCGTGTCGGGGCTGAGGACATAGCTCTCCGTACACTCCACCACCTTCCTCTCCTCCTTCTTCTTCTTGTTCCTGTCATTTCTCACAGCTGAGGGAGGGAAGGGAGGAGGAGAGGGAGGAGGGGAGGGGAGGGAGGGAGAAAGTGAGGGAAGGGAGGAGGGGAGGGAGGAGGGAGGGAGGGGAGGGAGGAGAGTCAGTGAGCACCCTGCAGTACGACCACCAGCCACTAGATGGAGACATGCTATTGTTGATCCCTGTCACTAGTGGCTTTCAGAGCGAGACACTCATCACAAAGACAGACTGAAGTGCGTGTGTGCGTGTGTCCGTGTGTGTGTGTGAGAGAGTGTGTGTGCTTTCCCATGACAATAAAAGTGACATGAAGGAGTTCAGTGTTCAAGAGTGAGAAGGCAAAGAGACGGCGAGGATGCATCTACAGACAAAACAAATCTCCCACATTCCTCGCAGCACTACACACACCCCTGCTACACACACACACCCCTGCTACACACACACACACCTGCTACACACACACACATCCCTGCTACACACACACACACGCACATGCAAACACACAAGTGTCAGCAAACATGCACACACACAAAAACAAACACACACACACACACCCCTGCTACACACACACACACACCCCTGCTACACACACACACACCCCTGGCTACATCGACACACACGCCCCCTTACACCCACCACACCCCTCCTACAACCACCCCTCACACACCTCCCTGCTACATCACACACACACACCCGCTGCTACACCACACACACACACAGCCCCTGCTACACACACCCCACATCCCTGCTACAAATCAACTACAACACAACCCTGCTAAACACACACACACACATCCCTGCTACACACACACACATCCCTGCTACACACACCTACATCCCTGCTACACACACACACCCCTGCTACACACACCACACACACACCCCTGCTGACAACTACACACACACCCGCTACCACACACCCAAGACACACGCCCTGGCTACACAGCAAACCAGCCCTGCTGCATCACAGCGCACACTACACACGCGCTGCTGCACACAACGCACAGGAGGCAACACACGCCTGCTACAACACGCACACACACTACGCCCTGCTACAGCAGCAGACACCCCCGCTGCTCACAGCACACACACACCCCTGCTACACACACACACCCCTGGCTTCACGAGCACCACATCCCTCGCACAGTACACCACACATCCTCGCTACACACACCAACACAACACACCGCCTGCTACAGCACACACGACCCCTCCTTACATACACACACCCCTCCTACACACACCCATCATTCTCTGCTACACAAAGCACACGACACACACATCCCTGCCTACACCACACACACACACACCCCACTGCTACAGCACAGACACACCCTGCTAGCACCACACACAATCCCTGCACACGCAACACACACATAGCCTGCTTAGCACACAACCCTGCTCACGTCACAACGACAGCACTCCCGTGCTACACACGACAGACATCCTGCTACACCACACCTTAGCAATCCGGCTAGGCACACAGTTCGGGGCACCCTCACACGACACACACACACAACCGCTGCTACAGTCTACCACACCCGCCTGCTACAGCACACACACACACACCCCTGCTACCGTCACACACACACACATCACACCCTGCTGGCACACACCGCACACCACACACCCCTAAAGAGGTCACGCACACTCACACCCCTGGTACATCAGACACAGCACAAATTCCCCCTGCACACACCAGACACACCGCCCTGCTACAAACACACACTGGTACACACACACCCTGCTACACGCACACACACCATCCCTGCCACACACATCACACACACCATCCCTGCTACACAAAACCTACATCCCTTGCTAAATCACACACACCCTGCTAACCCACACGTCACACGACATCGCACCCTTGCTACAACACACACACACCCTGCCTCACCCACATCACACACACACCTCCTCTGTGGCACGCACACACACACCGCTGGCTGCACACACACACCCCTGCTACACACACACACACACATGCATAGCTGTTACACACACACCGCTGCTACACACACAAACAGCACCCCTGCTACACAAACCACACACCTCTGCTACGAGAGCAGCAACACACACACAACCCTGCTACACGACACACACACACACCCCTGTTACACAAACACACACAGGTATGTGCGCATGCAAACACACAGCACATCCCTGCTACAAACAACACAGCACAACCCCTGCTACACACACAAACACCGCCTGATACACACACACACATTCCTGCTCACAAACACACACACCTGCTACACACATACCTGCTACACACACACACAAACAAAAACACAAACACACACACCCCTGCTACACAAACACACACACCCCTGCTACACACACACACATCCCTGCTACACAAACACACACACCCCTGCTACACAAACACACACACCCCTGCTACACAAACACACACACCCCTGCTACACTTAGAAAATGAATAATAATCATCATGAATTTGATCAAGTCTTTCATATTTCTTAGTTTCTTATGCTGTTTTTGTCACACTGTTTTCCCACAGGGTGTGAGCGGTGTGTGAGTGTGGGTTGTGTGTGTGTGTGTGTGTGGTGTGTGAGTGTGGGTGTGTGTGAGTGTGTGTGTGCGTGCCATGAATTATTGCAGTGCCGGGCTAATAGTTCTTTAATGGCTTCATTAGATTCTGTTTTCCTGGCCCATGTTGACAGGCAAGGCCCTTCAGGGAGATGTGTATCACACACACACACACACACCACACACACACACACACAGTAAGAGACCGCCACACACACACACACACACACACAAATACTACAAAAGGAACAGAGAGACAATCATGGTGAGAAAATGTACTGGCATGAGACTCCAGCCAGCCAGCCAGGTATGGCTGAGTAAGTGTGAGGAAATTATTTGTGTCTGTGTGTGTGTGTCTGTGTCTGTGTGTGTGTGTCTCTGGGTGTGTGTGTGTCTGTGTGTGAGTGTGTCTGTGTGTGAGTGTGTCTGTGTTTGAGTGTGTCTGTGTGTGTGTTTGTGTCTGTGTGTCTGTGTGTGTGTGTCTGTGTGTGAGTGTGTGTGTGTGTCTCTGTGTGTGTGTGTCTGTGTGTGAGTGTCTCTCTGTGTGTATGTGTGTGTGTCTCTGTGTGTGAGTGTCTGTGTGTGAGTGTCTCTCTGTGTGTATGTGTGTGTGTGTGTGGCATGATCTGAGGTGTAAACTCACACTCCTTGGACATGCCGACCTCCAGACACCTCTGCAGCCTGCAGTACTGGCAGCGGTTCCTGGTCACCTTGTTGATCACGCAGCTCTTCTCTCTGTGACACGTGTATACCATGTTCTTCTGAATACTTCTCCTGAAGAACCCCTGCCAGAAGCACACACACACACACACACAGTTAGGACAGCTCTTCTAACACACACACACACACAGTTAGGACAGCTCTTCTCACACACACACACAGTTAGGACAGCTCTTCTCACACACACACACAGTTAGGACAGCTCTTCTAACACACACACACACACACACACACACACACACACACACACACACAGTTAGGACAGCTCTTCTAACACACACACACTGCCTGTGTCGTGTGTGTGTCACGTGTGTGTGTCCTGCCAGGTGAAGAGGCCATGCTGAGTGGGCATCACCTCACCAATATCAGCACCAATCAGTCCCTGACGCCTTGTCTTTCATTATACAGGCATAGGCAGAACCGAGAAAGAGCGTGTGTGTGACTGCGACCATGTGTGTGTGTGTGTGACTGCGACCGTGTGTGTGTATGTGTGACCGTGTGTGTGTGTGTGACCGTGTGTGCGTGTGTGTGACCGTGTGTGTGTGTGTGTGTGTGACTCTGACCGTGTGTGTGTGTGTTTGGGTATTCCTGCTGCAGGGAGTGAGGGAGTGTGTGACCATGTGTGTGTGTGTGTGTGTGTGACGGTGTGTGTGTGTGTGTGTGACTGTGACCATGTTTCTCTGTTGACAATTATCCTGCTGCCGTCAGATCTGTGGAATCCTCCTCAGGACATTAGTTACTGGTCTGTCTTCAACATCAGGAGGATTATATAGAGAAGACATGCATTCAAAAACCCTCTGGGCTGTTTTCAACCAGCGTGATCGAAAACACACAGCAGCACCACAACAAGAGAAGACTCCCTGGTCCTGTCGACTGTGCTGCCAGTGTTGCTGTGGGCAGGAGCTGTGCTTGTGTGTTACAGCTCTGCTCTCCATCCTGGCAGGAGAGCAGAGATGAGGCGGGCCCCTGTAGCACTCAACACCACTAGAACAGAACCCAGCTAGTGAAGAACCCAGCTAGTGAAGAACCCAGCTAGTGAAGAACCCAGCTAGTGAAGAACCCAGCTAGTGAAGACTTTACTACCCAGGGGGGGGAGTCTACCTAACCTTACACTGAGGATGCCTCCATATAGCTTCAGGACAGTAAATACGCTATAATTGGTACTTACTTGGTCATCGAAATGTTTTTCTTGTTATTGTTTTAGATACGCATTTTAGAAATCTTATAATGCGCCTCACGCATGCAGACACACACACGCGCGCGCGCGCGCGCACACACACGCACGCACGCACGCACGCACGCACACACGCACACGCGCACACACACACTCCCCTGAGGGGGGGGCAGTACTGTAGGCGTGTTTAGAGGTGGTGGTGGTGAGGGTGGTGATGGTAAGGGTGGGGGGGTGGTGGTGATGGTGAGGGTGGGGGTGGTGGTGG
>BROE01000018.1:17335788-17347501 GCA_036571765.1 Plecoglossus altivelis
CACACACACAACAGCCACACACACACATGCACACCACACACACTGTACCACACATCACACGCAACACACTGCACACACGCACTCACAACACACACACACACACTCACGGCACAGTACCTACGCACACACACACATTCACACACGCACACCATACACTCAGACCACCTCCTCACTTCCCTCCTCTCCTCTTCTTCTCTCTCTCTGCTCTCTCTCCTCTCTTCTCTCTCAATCTCCCTCTCGCTTTCTTCTCTAACTCACTCTCTTAACACACTCACTCACACACACACACACTCACTCACACACGCAACACACGCATGCACCCACACCCACATGCACCACACACGAGCACACACACACATTACACCGGTACCACACACACACACGGCACACAGGACGCACACACACACGCGCACACATTCACACCCACACACACAGCGCACAACACACACCCACACACACACTCCCACAGTTTCCGTCTTGAATTCCTACCCTCATCCATATTATCAACATCTCTTCTGTGTTGTCAGTGTATAGACAAGTTGTGCAAACACATACATATCTCACACCACCACACACACACTGCACACACAGACACACACACGCACACACGACCCAACACCCAGACACAAACACAGACACACACGACACACACACAGACACACACACTGAACAACACATACACGCCACAGACACACACACACACAAGACACACACACATGACACACAACACACAACACCAGAATATGAGCAGAGAAATGAGTCCCTCTCAGGTGAAACTCGGAAGTCCACAATTTGAGGTACACACCTAGTTTTCTAACCACTGCCCGCCCGCCGCTGCCGCACTGCTCTGCCTGCCTGCCTGCCCTCGCTCCTGCCTGCTGCCTGCGCGCCCGCTGCCCCTGTCTCTCCCGCCCGCCTGCCCGCCCGCAGGTGGGTTAAGAGTAGGTACAGTAAATAATTCATGCTCTGTGTGTGAGTGTGTTCTGTGTGTGTGTGTTGGTATGGCGAGAAGTATTGTGTGCCTTAGTGTTGATGTGTGTGTGTCAATGCCAGAGTATGTGTGTTTATGTGCATTGTGTGTGAGTGTGTGTCTACAGTAATCAGTCAGTGTCAAGCCTGCTAGCCCCGCCACCCTCAGTAAGTGAGGTCAGGCTCGTGAGCTGTCTTAATCAACCCCGCCTGCCTGCATCAATTACTCTACACCAACCTAGAGGGGAGGGAGAGATGGACAGAGACATAAAGACAGAGACACGGAGAGACAAGACAGAGAGACGGCACCAAAGTAGGGGTGAGCAAGAGGGAAGAGGTGGAGGTGAGGGGGGATGGAAGAGGGGCAGGTGAGGTGAGGAGACAGGAGAGGTAAGGTAAGGTTAAGGAGAGGGAGACGGGAGGGGAAAAGGAGACGGGAGGGTGAGGAGAGGGGAGGGCAAAGGACAGGTAAGGGGTGGGTGGGAGGGGTGAAGAGGTAAGGGGTAGAGTGGTGAGGAGAGGAGGGGTGAGCTGAGGGGGGACGAAAGGTTTGGAGAGGAGGGGTGAGGAGACCAGGGGTGAGGAGAGGAGGGCTGAGGTGAGATGAGGGTGAGAGTGAGGGTGAGGTGAGGGTGAGTTGTAAGTCAACAATGACTGCACTTGAATCATAACCTTCACCCTGCCTAGTCTGAAGTTAACAGACAACAACACCATCACAATCAACAACACTACCCCACCCCCACAACACACACACATACTCCCACACACACACTCCACACACACACACACACCCACACACACACACACACTCCACAAGACACACACAAACACCCACCCCCACACACACACACTCCACACCACACACACAACCCACACCACTCAAAACACACACACACAAAGCCACCCACACACACACAACACACACACACATCTCCACAGACACAAAACCCCCCCCCCCAACCGTACTCTCCTCTCAGGACCGAAGTATTGAGTTGGCTAAATTCATTTGAGGTGAGTGTGAATTGAAGGAGGGTGTCTAGAAACAGAGGTGTGAAGGGAGGAGGAGGAGACAGAGGAGGGAGGAGGGCGGAGGATCGAGAGGGGGAAAGACGAGAGGGAAGGGAGGCGGTTTGAAGGACAGATGGAGGGAGGGAGAAACAAGAGGAGGGAGGGAGTACGAGAGGGCAGGGACGGCGGGAGGGCACGAGAGGCGAGGAGGGCGGGAGGAAACGAGAGGAGGAGGGAGGACAGAGGGGAGGGAGGGCGGGAGACGAGAGGGAGGAGGGAGGAACAAGAAGGGAGGCGATGGAGAGACAACAGGAGGAGGAGAGGAGAAAAGGGAGGCAGGCGAGGACGCAAGGAGGGGGGAGACGAGAGGGAGGGGGGGAGACGAAAGGGAGGGGGGGAGGGCGGAGGCAGACGAAGAGGGAGGGGGGCGGGGGCGGGAGGGAGGACGAAGAGGGAGGATGTGGAGGAGAGACTTTACACACAGACTGGAGAGAGAGAGACACGCCAACACACCAGGCCGCTGGAGATGCAAACAAGAGACTGAAGCAGACCTGTGGCTACATAATCAGAATCGGTTTTTGTTCGCCATGCAAGATACACAAGCTCAGAATTTACTGTGGCAGGGACGTGCAAACATAGAACATATAAACAGCAAACAAGGTAAACAATAAACAATGTCCAAGTGACTTCAGCAAATGGACAACTGTCCCAGAACATCTCCTGTCCTTAGACCCTCCTTCACGGCGAGGAAAAACTACGAAACCCTGTGGGAAAAGTAGAAACCTCGAGGAGAACCACAGTGAAGGAGATATCCTGCTCCACGGACGGACAGGCTGTCATTGGTTCAGGGATCTGGCGTGTCCCATTTGGTCCACCTGCTAAATCATTTGCAGATAGACTGTTGAAAAGAACTAACCAGAGAAGGACTGACTCCCGAAAGTATTGACGGTGCAACTAGCAACAGCGACGCAAGCAACACAAACATTAACACGGTAAAATGTCCACTTATTTCCCCCCCCCCCCTCACTGGACACCAAAAGGACGCATCCACATGGTCCATAATCTCATTGCTTTTTCGATAGGATCCTGAATCCCTCTTAGCCTCCTCTCCCTCTCCCTCTCTTCTCTCCTCTCCTCCCATCCTTCTCCTCTCCCTCTTTTTTCTCCTCCCTCCTCCCTCCCTCAGCCTCCCCTCCCATCTCCACTTCCCCCTCCCCTCCCCCCTCTTCGCTGGGCTAATTGAGTGTTTAACCACAAGTGACTGATGGTTTCATTCCTTTAATTAAAAGATAGAGAGGGTTGTAAGGTTGGCTGTGGTGAGAGTTTGTCTCCTGTGCGATGAGTGATTGGCTGCTAAAAGGCCTTGCGAGCATTAGCCCAGCTTTGCTCACAAAGACAAGAACACACACACACAGAAACACACACACAGAAACACACACAAGCACAGAAACACACACACGCACATGGACACACACACACAGGAACACACAGCCAGAAACCAACTGGCCGCACATGAACACACACACACACAAAAGGAAACCCTAGCGGGTGTGGTGGTCTGACTTCCAGAGAGGCTTTAGCAATGTGGTGTAGTTAGCCATGTGGTTAGCCGAAGGCTTCAGCACTGTGGTGGTATGTTAGCGGTGTGTTTAGCAAGTTAGCATCTGGGTGATGTTTATGGGTGTGTGTGTTAGCGAAGGCTTTAGCATGTGGGTGTATGTTAGCATGTGTGTTAGCAAAGGCTTTAGCATGTGGGTGTATGTTAGCGTGTGTGTCAGCGAAGGCTTTAGCTTGTGGGTGTATGTTAGCATGTGTGTTAGCGAAGGCTTTAGCATGTGGGTGTATGTTAGCGTGTGTGTTAGCAAAGGCTTTAGCATGTGGGTGTATGTTAGGGTGTGTGTTAGCGAAGGCTTTAGCATCTGGGTGTATGTTAGCATGTGTGTTAGCAAAGCGCTTTAAGATTCCATGTGGGTGTTATGTTAGCCGTGTGTGTCACGAGGCTTAGTCTTGTGGGTTGTACGTGTGTAGTAGTGTGTGTTAGGAAGGCCTTAGCATGTGGGTGTGTATGTTAGACTGTGTGTGTTAGCGAACGGACTTTAGCATCGTGGGTGTACCTGTTAGCGTGTGTGTTAGCGAAGGCTTTAGCATTTGGGTGTATGTTAGCATGCGTGTTAGCGAAGGCTTTAGCATGTGGGTGTATGTTAGCATGTGTGTTAGCAAAGGCTTTAGCATGTGGGTGTATGTTAGCGTGTGTGTCAGCGAAGGCTTTAGCTTGTGGGTGTATGTTAGCGTGTGTGTCAGCGAAGGCTTTAGCATGTGGGTGTATGTTAGGGTGTGTGTTAGCGAAGGCTTTAGCATGTGGGTTTATGTTAGCGAGTGCAGGTCGAGGCAGGACACCATGGTTGTTTGAGGCCTTGGAACAGAAATAGGCCGAGAGTCAGACACAGCTGCACATGTGATCATGAACAAGGGAAGAGGATAGGGAGGGGGAGGGGAGGGAGGAGAGGGAGGGGGGGGTGAGGGAGGTGGGGAGGATGGGGTGAGGGAGGTGGGGAGGATGGGGTGAGGGAGGTGGGGAGGGAGATGGGGAGGGAGGGGAAAAGAGGGGGAGTCGTGTGTGTGTGAATGTGTGTTAGAGAGATGGGTAAGGGGCAAATCTCTGACCAACCCTCCTCACACACTACACACACACCACACAAACACACACAGCACCACACACACACATCAACCAACACACAACACACATTGATCAGCACGCACAACCACACTGCACACTACAGTTCATTCCTGAATATCTCTGAACAGCTATCCATGGAAAACATGAATCTATTAGGGCTGGATAAGAAGCTGGATAAGAAGTCTTGGATAGCAGACCATGAGGGGGGAGGGGTCCTCTCTATCACTAACAACGTAATAACAAGACATAACTTGTCTCTCGCTCTCATAAACAGAAATACAGCAACACCCCTTAAACATGACAATAACAGACTATAAAAAGTGCTCCCCTAAACCGCTGCTCTCTGCGCAAGGGTGAGGTAAGGCATGGGGGGTGCTTTGGAAGGGGGTCTGGGCCCCCTCCCAGTGACACTATTTTCCAGCCCCTGCACTCTATCTCCCTCGCTCCTCTCTCCCCGGATCCGCGCGTGTGTGAGATCCTCCCCCATTCCATCCCCCTTAGTCACTACCAGGAAGAAAAGAAACACTGATTGATCACCACACTCCAGTGTCCACCAATGGGATGTTTCCTCTGCACATTTCTATCCTGGTGTCCTGCAGAAGGAACAGTGGCCATCCTCGTCATGGTTACCACGGGGCCTACAGCCTACCTAACCAGGCCTACAGCTCACCTGACCAGGCCTACAGCTCACCTGACCAAGCCTAGAGCTCACCTGACCAAGCCTAGAGCTCACCTGACCAGGCCTACATCCTACCTGACCAGGCCTACATCCTACTTGACAAGGCCTACAGCCCACCTCACACCTGGCAGGTGACTCATCAGGTGGACTCATTTGGTTTTTTGTACAAATAAACACGAGTTCCAGGAGCCGTCAACATCTTGTGTAACCAGAATATAGAATTCCATGTTCCAAAAGCTACTCCCTACATGCATGCATTCACATGAGCGCACACTCGTACTCATCAAACATTCACGAGCACACACACACACGCATCAAACATTCACATGAGCACACACACACATCAAACTACACACACACACACACATCAAACTACACATGAGCACACACACACACACACTAATCAAACTACACATGAGCACACACACACACACTCATCAAACTACACATGAGCGCACACACACACAAACACACACACACTCTTCAAACTACACATGTTCTTGTTCAACAACCTCCCCAGAATAATCTAGAAAGAGGAAATGAAAGGGATGAAGAAGGATGATAAAGAGAAGACTGGAAGAGAGGAGGAGAACCATCTTCTAACAGACACACACACCAAGGGTTCTCTCTAAGCAGAGTATGCTGAAGGTCATACGTACCACGGATAAAAGGTCTGCATCCTAGTGTTCACTTCAACAGGCTTTTAGCACCTCAACCGTCACCCTTAACACCACCCCCTCCTCCTCACCCTTCTCTCTCCCCCTCCACCGTCCTCCTCACACTTCTCTCTCCCCCTCCACCTCACCCTTCTCTCTCTCCCCCTCCACCCTCCTCCTCACCCTTCTCTCTCTCCCCCTCCACCCTCCTCCTCAACCTTCTCTCTCTCCCCCTCCACCCTCCTCCCCACCCTTCTCTCTCTCCCCCTCCACCCTCCTCCTCACCATTCTCTCTCCCCCTCCTCCGGACAGACAGACAGGAAGACCCATGCAGGAAGTCAGACCCCCATAGAGAGCCAGGGACGTACGTTGAGGATAGAGGGACAAGCTGAGGAGAACAAACCCAGAGGAGAGATTCCTGTGTGAAAGGCACGCCTGGACCGTCTTGATTTAAGATGCCCAGGGGCTCCTAGGTTGCCTCCCTGTCTCCTTCCAGGGCCCCTGCACACACGCACGCACACGCGCACGCACACACGCACACACACACACACACACACTACATGCACACACTCACACTCGCACTCGCACGCACACACGCACGCGCACGCGCACGCAAGCACACACACACACACTGCATGCACACACTCGCATACTCGCACTCGCACGCACGCACGCACGCACACACTGCATGCACACACTCGCACACTCGCACTTGCATGCACACACTTGCACACACACTCGCACGCACACTTGCACACACACACACACACGCGCGCATACACACACACGCAGACATGCACACACACACACACACGCTGCATGTGATCCATATATCAGTTGGGCAGTAGGTAGTTATGTTGCTGTCGATGGTTGCGCAATTTTAAATGCTTGCTTTGAAGTTCAGCGCAGCAAAAGGCACGGAAAGATGAAAAGACAAGTGACACTGATAACACACACAGAGACTCTTCTAGAACAAAGCGTGCTCAGTGTCATTCTGGTCAAGAGAATCTTGTTGCTGCAGTTTCTCTACAGGCTAACAAACACCCATGTCAGACGTGTTAGTGTTGGTCTCGATGCGGTAGCCACACCATCAGGCTGGTTTAAAGGCCGAGTAGACGAGTCAAAGCTGATTCAGCTCAAGCTGTTTGCAAGGAATCAAACCTAAATCCTGTCTCTTCAAAGACACTACCTCAACACACATAAACGAGCAAAACACATGACTGCCTACTGCATAGGAGTCAGACAGACAAGTTGCCCGTCCAATCATTGCGTTCGGTTCAAATGACATCAGACTTGATTGGCTGACTGGTCGTACCTATGACCTCAGAAGCCCAGAGATATCACATGATTGACTTTGACTGTCAAACCTCTACATGTATTGGTTGCGATCAGTATATGAAGTTTATTTTTGAATATAAACTAAAGCTTCTACCACTCTGCCCTCTTCAACAGGGCCAAGGACTCAGTATGACATTGCCACAAACTACCAACACCTCCACAGCCCCGCTCCGGGATCCTCCTACTGCACTCTGCACAAGTCACTTTAGCACATGACATGACAACTTAAAACTTACTGCTGTTATTTTTCTATATACCCCCCCTCCCCCTGTATATACCTTCCTCCCACCCTGCGTTTAACACGACTTTCCCTGCCTTGAACATGTCAGAGCAGCCATCAGACCTGAGTAGAAGATGACAGAGAGGATGGAGTCAGACCAGACCAAACCCCCACAGAGTGACCCATCTTCATGTCTATTGACCTGGTATCCAACCTCAGACCAACACGCCAACATGGTTCAACTGTGATGCTGGAGAATATCACACTCAACAGACGTGTTGTCATGTCATTAAGGTGATTATCCTGACTGTAGATATGCTGAACACCCCAGGCGAGATAGATGGAGGAGGTGTGTGCGTGTGTGTGTGTGTGCACATGCGTATCAACCTCCAGCACACACACTGGCAAGACATGATCCAGTTGGTGACTGTCATGACAAAGAGAGAGAGGGAGAGAGAGGGAGGGGGAAAGAGAGAGAGGGAGAGAGAGAGAGAAAGGGGGAAAGAGAGAGAAGGAGAGAGAGGAAGGGGGAAAGAGAGAGAGGGAGAGAGAGAGAGAAAGGGGGAAAGAGAGAGAAGGAGAGAGAGGAAGGGGGAAAGAGAGAGAGGGAGAGAGAGGAAGGGGGAAAAAGAGGGAGGGAGAGAGAGCAGGGGGGAAAGAGAGAGAGGGAGAGAGAGGAGGGGGGAAAGAGAGAGAGAGAGGAGGGGGGAAAGAGAGAGAGGGAGAGCGAGGAAGGGGGAAAGACAGAGAGGGAGAGAGAGGGAAGGGGAAAGAGAGAGGGGGGGGGAAGAGAGAGAGGGAGAGAGAGAAGGGAGAGAGATTTAAATAGATTTCTAGTTGAAAGACAGAAGTCATGCATGGTACTAAGAACATACTCTGTGCTAGCGTACCAAGATGTCCTAGGTCTCTGTGCTAGCCCACGACAGAGGAGAGACTGATTGTGACAGAGCAGTCACCATCCAGAGGAGAGACTGACTGTGACAGAGCAGTCACCANAGGGGGAAAGAGAGAGAGGGAGAGAGAGAGAGAAAGGGGGAAAGAGAGAGAAGGAGAGAGAGGAAGGGGGAAAGAGAGAGAGGGAGAGAGAGAGAGAAAGGGGGAAAGAGAGAGAAGGAGAGAGAGGAAGGGGGAAAGAGAGAGAGGGAGAGAGAGGAAGGGGGAAAAAGAGGGAGGGAGAGAGAGCAGGGGGGAAAGAGAGAGAGGGAGAGAGAGGAGGGGGGAAAGAGAGAGAGAGAGGAGGGGGGAAAGAGAGAGAGGGAGAGCGAGGAAGGGGGAAAGACAGAGAGGGAGAGAGAGGGAAGGGGAAAGAGAGAGGGGGGGGGAAGAGAGAGAGGGAGAGAGAGAAGGGAGAGAGATTTAAATAGATTTCTAGTTGAAAGACAGAAGTCATGCATGGTACTAAGAACATACTCTGTGCTAGCGTACCAAGATGTCCTAGGTCTCTGTGCTAGCCCACGACAGAGGAGAGACTGATTGTGACAGAGCAGTCACCATCCAGAGGAGAGACTGACTGTGACAGAGCAGTCACCACCCAGAGGAGAGACTGACTGTGACAGAGCAGTCACCACACAGAGGAGAGACTGACTGTGACAGAGCGGTCACCATCTAGAGAAGAGACTGACTGTGACAGAGCAGTCACCACCCAGAGGAGAGACTGACTGTGACAGAGCGGTCACCATCTAGAGAAGAGACTGACTGTGACAGAGGAGTCACCACCCAGAGGAGAGACTCCTGTGACAGAGCAGTCACCATCCAGAGGAGAGACTGACTGTGACAGAGCAGTCACCACCCAGAGGAGAGACTGATTGTGACAGAGCAGTCACCACCCAGAGGAGAGACTGACTGTGACAGAGCAGTCACCACACAGAGGACTGACTGACTGTGACAGAGCAGTCACCATCCAGAGGAGAGACTGACTGTGACAGAGCAGTCACCACCCAGCTGACTTTAAGGTCACTGTTGTTTCTGGGTAAGAAGAGAGAAACATCCAAGGGATATGAAATATGAATCTACCAGCCAAAAGACACGTCTCCCTAAAGATGAACAACACTTAAGTCATCGCTGCGGGGGGGTTGTAGAGCACGGACACTGTGAGTGTGCGGGCATGCACATGTGTGTACATGCACATGTGTGTATGCCTGTGTGTATATGCACGTGTGTGTATATGCACGTGTGTGTACATGCACGTGTGTGTACATGCACGTGTGTGTATATGCACGTGTGTGTATGCACCTGTGTGTATATGCACCTGTGTGTATATGCACGTGTGTGTTTATACACATGTGTGTATACGCACCTGTGTGTGTATATGCACGTGTGTGTATATGCACATGTGTGTGTATATGCCTGTGTGTACATGCACGTGTGTGTACATGCACGTGTGTGTATATGCACGTGTGTGTATATGCACGTGTGTGTATATACACGTGTGTGTATATGCCTGTGTGTACATGCACATGTGTGTGTATATGCACGTGTGTGTATATGCACGTGTGTGTATATGCACGTGTGTGTACATGCACATGTGTGTGTATATGCACGTGTGTGTATATGCACGTGTGTGTGTATGCACGTGTGTGTGTATATGCACGTGTGTGTATATGCACGTGTGTGTGTATGCACGTGTGTGTATATGCACGTGTGTGTATATGCACATGTGTGTGTATGCACGTGTGTGTATATGCACGTGTGTGTATATGCACGTGTGTGATGTGTTGAGTTGTGTCTGTTTGCAGATATACCTCATAATGCGTGCGAGTGTGTGTCCGAGAGAGAGACAGAGAGAAGCGACAGAAAGAGATAAGAGAGAGATGGAAAGAGAGAGAGAGAGGTAGAGAGACAATAAGTGAGTATGAAAGAGAGAGAGGTAGAGAGACAGTAAGAGAGTATGAAAGAGAGAGAGGTAGAGAGGCAGTAAGAGAGTATGAAAGAGAGAGAGGTTTAGAGACAATAAGAGAGTATGAAAGAGAGAGAGGTAGAGAGACAGTAAGAGAGTATGGAAGAGAGAGAGGTAGAGAGACATTAAGAGAGTATGGAAGGGAGAGAGAAGGTTAAGTCTGTTACTCACTGGCTGGAGAGGGGCTGCTGTATCCGCTCACAGGCAGTCCAGCGGTCAACGAGGGGGGTGAAAGCCCCCCCAGCATGTGATGGGAGAAGAAATAGGAGTAGTGGGGTACGGGGTAGCCCCCCAGGTGGCCCCCCAAACTAGGGTTGCCCCTGCCAGACATGCTCCCGTCCACCCTGGCAACCAGTCCTGGCAACCAGCCCCAAGGTGCTGTGGTGCCTCTGTGATGACAGCTGTCTACATCACCTCCTGACAAGCTGCTGTCCAGGTAATCCAGCCGGAAGGTGTGTGTGTGTGTGTGTGTGCCAGAAGAAGGTTTTTATCCAGGAGGAGAAGCTGGATCCAGGGAGAGAGAGGTCCAGATGGAAGAGGGGGGTGGACAGGAGCTTCTCTCTGGAGGGTCGTAGATAGCTGTCACACACACGCGCGCACGCACGCACACGCACACTGAAGGGGGAGGAGCTACTGTGGGGTCACATGCTCATCCGTCTCCTCCAATCAGAGCGTTGCTGTCATCTGTGGCTCTCCTCCCTGAAACAGACAGAAACAGACTAAGTCACTTCCTGCTGTCACACTAGATATCTGCTAACACACACACACACACACACACACACACACACACTGACACACACACTGACACACACACTGACACACACCGGGGATGACAGTGATTAAACATAGTGATTAGACTCTCAGCCCAAACACAGAAGACTGTCACATGAGGTCAGCCTGTACAGCCTCCTTGTCTGTCTGCCTGCCTGCCTGCCTGCCTGCCTGCCTGCCTGCCTGCCTGCCTGCCTGCCTGCCTGCCTGCCTGCCTGCCTCTAGGCTTCAGCAAAAGTCAGTCTCACCCACGTCCACTTCATCACACACTCCTCCTCCTTCCTGTACCTCACTGTGAGAGAGAGGGAGGGAAGAAGTAAGGGAGGGAGGGAAGGAAGGGAAGAGAAAAGGGGAGCGAGGCAGTGAAGGAGAGAGGCAGTGTAGGAGAGAGAGAGGCAGTGTAGGAGAGAGAGAGGCAGTGTAGGAGAGAGGCAGTGAAGGAGAGAGGCAGTGTAGGAGAGAGGCAGTGAAGGAGAGAGGCAGTGTAGGAGAGAGGCAG
>BROE01000018.1:17355877-17366920 GCA_036571765.1 Plecoglossus altivelis
AGGAGAGGGAGGGGTTGGGGTCGTAGGAGTGGGAGGAGTCAGGGTGGAATATGAGGGCGGTAAAGTGGGGGAGGGGAGGTCTGGGGGAGAGAAGGAGAGGGGTGAACATGACTCAGGGTCCTTAAACTGTAGAAGACGTTAGAAAGAGAGAGGAAGGGAGGGAGAGGTGGAGCCACACACCCTGCAGCAGAGCCTAATGTGGTGTGACCTCCAGGGGTCAGGGGTCAGGAGCCTAAATGGACGGGGGATGGGCAAGGACTCACACACACACACACACTGTCAGACTCACACACACACAGTCAGACACAGACATACATAGACACACACACACAGACTCACACATACACAAACATACACAGACACAAACACACAGACACAGACATACACAGACACAGTCAGTCAGACACACACAGACAGTTAGACACACAGAAACACACACACAGTCAGACTCACACATACACAAACAGAAACAGACATACACAGACACACACAGAAACACACACACACAGACATACACACAGACAGACACACAGACACAGACACACACAGACATACACAGACACACACAGACACACACAGAAACACACACAGACACAGACACACACATACACAGACACACACACACATATACACAAACAGACACAGACATACGCAGACATACACACACAGAAACACACACACAGACACACACACAGACACACACACAGACACAGACACAGAAACACACACACAGACACACACACACAGACACACACACAGACAGACTTTGTTGATGCTGGGCAGCAGAGAAGGAGGAGGAACATTCCAGACTCATCCGTCTCAGCTCCGTCTCAGCTCTGTCTGTGTGTCTGTGTGTGTGTCTGTGTGTGTCTGTGTGTGTGTGTGTGTGTCTGTGTGTGTCTGTGTGTGTCTGTGTGTGTCTGTGTGTGTGTGTGTGTGTCTGTGTGTCTGTGTGTGTGTCTGTGTGTGTCTGTGTGTGTGTGTCTGTGTCTGTGTGTGTCGTGGGTTGTGTGTGTCCGTTGTGTGGTGTGTGTCCTGTTCTGTGTGTGTCTGTGTGTCTGTGTGTGTCTGTGTGTGTGTGTCTGTGTCTGTGTGTGTCCTGTGTGTTGCGGTGGTCTGTGTTGTGTGTTCTGTGTCTGTGTGTGTGTGTCTGTGGTGTGTGTCTGTGTCTGTGTGTTGTCTGTGTGTGTCCTGTGTGTTGTTGTCTGTGTCTGTGTGTGTCTGTGTGGGTGCTGGTGTGTGTCTGTGTGTGTGTTCTGTGTCTGTGCTGTGTGTGTCTGTGTGTGTGGTGTCGTGTGTGTGTGTCTGTGGGTGTGTGTGTGTGTGTCTGTGTGTGTGTGTCCTGTGTGTGGTGCGTCTGTGTGTGGTGTGTGTGTGTGTCCTGTGTGTGTGGTGTCTGGTGTGCTGTGTGTTGTGTGTGTGTGTGTGTGTCTGGTCTGTGTGTGGTCTGTTCTGTGTGTGTGTCTCTGTTGTGTGTGGTGTGTGTGTGTGTGTCCTGTCCTGTGTGGTGTGTCGTGTGTGTTGTGTGTGTCTTGTGTGTGTGTCCTGTGTGTGTCCCTGTCGTGTGGTGTGTCTGTGGTGTGTTCTGTGTGTGTCCTGTCTGTGTCTGTGTGTGTGTGTCTGTGTGTGTCTTGTCTGTGTGTGTGTTCTGTGTGTGGTGGTCTGTGTTGTCGTCTGTGTCTCTGTGTGTGTGGTGTGTCTGTGTGTGTGGTGTCTATGTGTGTGGTGTGTCTGTGTGTGTGTGTCTGTGTGTGTCTGTCTGTCTGTCTGTCTGAGTGTGTGTGTGTCTGTGTGTGTGTGTGTCTGTGTGTGCGTGTCTGTCTGTCTGTCTGTCTGTCTGAGTGTGTGTGTGTCTGTGTGTGTGTGTGTGTCTGTATGTCTGTCTGAGTGTGTGTGTGTGTGTGTTTGTCTTGCTTGTGTTGTCTGTGGTGTGTCTGTGTGTGTCTGTCGGTGTGTGTGTCTGTGTGTTTTGTGTGTCCTGTCCTGTGTGCCGTGTGTCTGTGAAAAGTAGAAGAGAGCTAAAGGACTTATGTGTAAAACAATTTGATTGGAAAGACAAGGGGAGAATCTAGATGAGAAGAGAGGAGAAGTGAAGGAGAAGAGAGGAGGAGAGAGAGGAAGAAAGAGAGGAGAAGGAGAGGAGAAGAGAAGAGGAGAAGAAGGAGGAGAGAGAGGAGAAGAGAGAGAAAGAGAGGAAGAAGAGTGGAGAGAGATGAAGAGAGGAGAAGAAGAGGAGAAGAGAGAGAAGAGAAGGAGAGAGAGGAGAAGATAAGGAGGAGAATAGAGGAGAGCCAGTGGTTGCTACTAGAGGGAATGACAGATGAAATGTGACATCCAATTTAGGCTGTAAGGAGGAGAGGAGGATGAATCATGACCCTGAAGGAACTACTCTGATCTCAGGATGATTGGTCCTTATCAGGCTGCATGGATGGGCGTCAATGTGACAGAAACACGCTGTACTGGTGTGTGGGTGTTGTGTGTGTTTGTGTGTGTGTGTTTGGTGTGTGTGAGTGTGTCAGTGTGGTTGTGTGTGTGTGTGTGTGTGTGTGTGTATGTGGGTGTCTGTGTGTGTGTGGGTGTGTGTGTGTGTGTTGTGTTTGTGTGTGTCAGTGTGTGTGTGTGGGTGTGTCAGTGTGTGTGTGTGTGTGTTTGTGTGTGTGGGTGTCCCAGCCTAACTCAGGTCTTGCTATGTGGTCTACAGCAGTCTTAGGAATCCAAGGGGAATCCCATCTCCTTCTCTACCAGCTATTGTTCTCTGGCTTCTCTTCCCTCCTTCCCCCCCCTCTCTGGCCTCTCTGGTCCCCCCCCCTTCTCTCTCAGGCCCCACTTTCCCTCCCTGGGTCCCCTCCCCTTTCTCCCTCTCTCTCCTCCCTTCTGCCCTCCCCCCCACCTCTCTCTCCTCTCTCTCTCTCTCTCTCTCTCTCTCTCTCTCTCTCTCTCTCTCTCTCTCTCTCTCTCTCTCTAGTGTCTGGATACATCTGGCACCAACCACAGCCATTGTGTGAACTTGCATTAATCAACACACTGACAGACCTTAAAGAGAGGAGCAGGAGAGAGGGGAGAGGGAGGGGATGGGGAAGGAAAGGAGGGGCAGGGCAGAGGGGGAGGGAGAGGGAGGGGCAGGGGAGATGACAGAACACTCTATTAAAGAAGTACAGGACTAGGAATCAAAAGCTGCTTAATGAGACATAAAGATGCATGTTCTGTAAAATCTGCCCTGGTTGTCTCTGATGCTGTCTCTCAGAGCAGAAGACCTCTACTAGCAGAGACTGGAGACAGGCAGACAGGCAGACAGGCAGGCAGGCAGGCAGGAAGAAGACAAGACAGACGAGACATGACAACAGACGGCAGGCAGACGAGGCAGGAAGCAGAGAACAGGCAAGGCAGGCAGGCAGAAGAGCCAGGGCAGGCAGACAGGCAAGGCAGGCAGGCAGGCAGGCAGACAGGCAGACAGGCAGGCAGGCAGGCAGGCAGGCAGGCAGGCAGACAGGAAGACAGACAGACAGACAGACAGACAGACAGGCAGACAGGCAGGCAGGCAGGCAGGCAGGCAGATACTAAGCTGACCGTGGTGGTGCCCTGTGTGGACAGGTAGGTCTCTTTAATGGAGCACCATTGATCGAGTGCACTTTGCACATCGACCCTCTACTCTAAAACAGACCCCCGAGACTGACTAGGAAAGTCAGTGTGTGACACAGAGAGAGAGGGGGGCGAGAAGGAGAGAGGGGGGCGAGACAGGAGAGGGAGAGAAGGAGAGAGGGGGGCGAGAGAGAGAGTGAGAAGGAGAGAGGAGGGCGAGAGAGGAGAGGGAGAGAAAGAGAGAGGGGGGAGGGAGAGAGAGAGAGAGAGGGAGAGAGAGGGGGGCAAGAGAGGGAGAAAGAGAGTGAGAGGGGGGGCAAGAGAGGAGAGGGAGAGAAAGAGAGAGGGGGGCAAGAGAGGGAGAGAGGAGAGAGAGAGAGAGAGGGGGCAAGAGAGAGAGAGAGAGAGAGAGAGAAGGGCAGTTTAGCAGACCTATGCTCCTATGCCTGTCAGCGGCCATCTTGTTTTCCGACTCTGTGTGATCATCAGACACCAGCTGTGACTAATCTCATCAGGACAGACTATACAATATTCTGTAAACTCCTGAATGTGGGGCAGCAAGCGTCGCTATAAAACATTTAAACCCCCTCCAGCAACCATCGGCACAAATACTCAAGTCTTCATTGAGCCTCTAACTTCTCTCCCTATCTCTCTCTACCTATATATCTCTCTCTCCCTACCTCTCTTTATCTCTCTCTCCCCATCTCTCTTTCTCTCTCTCCCGTCTCTCTTTCTCTCTCTCCTGTCTCTCTCTCTTCCCATCTCTCTCTCTCTCTCTCTCTCGCTACCTGTCTCTCTCTCTTGTTGTCATGTTCAGGAGGAGGGTGGAGGTGTTCAGGAGCAGGGTGGAGGTGTTCAGGAGGAGGGTGGAGGTGTTCAGGAGGAGGGTGGAAGTAGAGGATGCAAGATGGGCCATGATGATCACAGATGATCTGAGCCAGAGAGGAACTAACTACTCACTTCTACAGAGCCTCTGATGAAAAAACCACACACACACGCACATGCACACACACACACACACACACACGCACACACACACACACACACACACACACACACACACAACGCACACGCACACACACACACACACACACACACACACACACACACACACAGGCATGCCAATGCCCACGAAGCGTCTGTGCAAGGAACCCACACTCAGATAATACACATACACACACTCAGATAATACACATACACACACTCAGATAATACACATACACACACTCAGATAATACACATACACACACTCAGATAATACACATACACACACTCAGATAATACACATACACACACTCAGATAATACACATACACACACACACTCAGATAACACACATACACACACTCAGATAACACACGTACACACGCACATACACACACACATACACACACACTCAGATAACACACATACACACACACACACACACACACACACACACACACACATACACACACACACACCAAGAACCACCCACACCCAGATAGACACACACACACACACACACTTCCAACTTCTTTCTGACCTCAGTTTACCTTAGACACCGGAATAACATATCTGGTTAGGGTTGCCTTGGTAACAGCAAAGGGGGCTGACTTGCTGTGAAGGTTCTGAAGGTAAGACAGTAGATACCATCAAGTGTAAGGATGCTCCACTCCCCTCTGAACACTACTGAACACTACTGAACCCTAGTGAACACATCTGAGCACTAAGTCTGAACGCTCACATCTGAACACTACTGAACACTATCCAGTGTGCAGGTCTATGGCCAGTGTGCTGGATCAGATGGCCAGTGTGCTGGATCAGATGGCCAGTGTGCAGGTCTATGGCCAGTGTGCTGGATCAGATGGCCAGTGTGCAGGTCTATGGCCAGTGTGCAGGTCTATGGCCAGTGTGCTGGATCAGATGGCCAGTGTGCAGGTCTATGGCCAGTGTGCTGGATCAGACGGCCAGTGTGCAGGTCTATGGCCAGTGTGCTGGATCAGATGGCCAGTGTGCTGGATCAGATGGCCAGTGTGCAGGTCTATGGCCAGTGTGCTGGATCAGATGGCCAGTGTGCTGGATCAGATGGCCAGTGTGCTGGATCAGATGGCCAGTGTGCTGGATCAGATGGCCAGTGTGCAGGTCTATGGCCAGTGTGCAGGTCTATGGCCAGTGTGCTGGATCAGATGGCCAGTGGGCTGGATCAGACGGCCAGTGTGCAGGTCTATGGCCAGTGTGCAGGTCTATGGCCAGTGTGCAGGTCTATGGCCAGTGTGCAGGTCTATGGCCAGTGTGCTGGATCAGATGGCCAGTGTGCTGGATCAGATGGCCAGTGTGCAGGTCTATAGCTGTTCTGGCTGTGTGGGGAGGACAGAGAGAGTTCTCCCATCTGTCTTCCTTTACAGGAGGGAGAGAAAGACTACTCCTAGACCTGAACTCTTTTTCTCCTCTCCTCATCACTCCCTCCTCTCCTGTGTCTTTCTCTCCTTCCCTCCTCTCCTTTACTCTCTCCCTTCCTCCTCTCCTTCACTCTCCCTTCCTCCTCTCCTTCACTCTCCCTTCCTCCTCTCCTTCACTCTCCCTCCCTCCTCTCCTTCACTCTCCCTCCCTCCTCTCCTTCACTCTCCCCCTCTCCCTCCTCTCCTGTCTCCTCCTCTCCCTCCCTTCTCTCCTCCTCTCCTCCTAGACCAGAGTCCTCCACCACTCCAGGATATTGTCCTGAGAATACTCCCAGGAGCCTCTTCAACACAGTTCCTGTGCCCCCCCCATCAACGCTCCCCCCCCCCTACCCACACTGCCGGGATATCCTGTGTCTCCGTCGTCAACCCTCCAAGGACTTACACCCCCCCTCCCTCCCCCCCTCCCCCGTCTCAGTCCTGCACTCCTGATTGGCTGGCGTCTCTAAGGATGACCTGGTCTGAACCTGGGGAGAGGAGGCAGTGTGAAGGGTTGCAGCAGGCTGTGTGTAGCCGAGCGTGAACACCAGCCCTGAGCTTTGAGTACGGCCGCTCACACACACACACACTCAGACACACGCACACACACACGCACGCACGCGTACACACACACACACACACACACATGCACACGCGCACACACACATGCACACACACACGCACGCACACGCACACACGCACACATACACTCACACGCACACACAAACACCCACTCACACTACTGCTATCCTGGGTAGCAAACAGCCGCGTACCCAGTTCAACTGCTTTTCTCCTCCAGTTCAAAATGTAAAAGTGAAGATGACTTTTGTACATGAACCTTGTTCCATCACCTGGGCGCAGCCCTCCTGCCATAAAAGGGTCCAAAGATCGCTGTTCTTCTTCTGGGTCATGAGGAACATTCCAGAAGGCTGTGGACAGTAAATCAGGCTGCAGACTGGAGGGAGACTGCAGGCTGCAGGCTGCAGACTGGAGGAAGACTGCAGGCTGCAGACTGGAGGGAGACTAATCAGGCTGGAGGGAGACTGCAGGCTGCAGGCTGCAGACTGGAGGGAGACTGCAGGCTGCAGGCTGCAGACTGGAGGGAGACTAACCAGGCTGGAGGGAGACTGCAGGCTGCAGGCTGCAGACTGCAGGGAGACTAACCAGGCTTTACGATTTGGTTGAGCAAGTAGAGAGGAGTCTTTCAACAGTTGAGTAACAGTGAGTCACAGTTCACAATCTTTCTCTGTCTTTTCATTGGAAACTCCTTTGGCAAACATTTCTCACTCCAGGCTTGTTTGAGTGTGTGTGTGTGAGTGTGTGTGTGTGTGTGTGTGTGTGTGTGTGTGTGTGTGAGTGTGTCTGAGTCCTGGCACACCAAATACGAAACAGACTAATAGGGTTATGAACACAGCAATATCTAACTGCCACAAACACACACCAACACGCACACTCGATCCCTTCGTGGGTGAATCTTTCCCTCACTGAGATAATTCACAAGGGGGACCCAAGGAAAGAGAGAGGATGAGAGAGGGGCTGAGGGAGAGAGAGAGGATGAGAGGGAGAGAGAGAGGATGAGAGAGAGAGGAAGAGAGGATGAGAGGGAGAGAGAGAGGATGAGAGAGAGAGAGAGAGACAGAGACAGAGAGAGGGACTGAGGGAGAGAGGGACTGAGGGAGAGAGAGAGGATGAGAGAGAGAGGAAGAGAGGATGAGAGGGAGAGAGAGAGGATGAGAGAGAGAGAGGGCGGGGACTGAGAGAGAGAGAGGAAGAGAAGGGGGGGGGACTGAGAGAGAGAGAGGAAGAGAGAGAGAGCGAGAGGGGGAGACTGAGAGCGAGAGAGGGGGGGGCTGGAGAGGAAGAGAGAGAGGAGAGAGAGGGGGGAGAGAGGACGAGAGGAGAGAGAGGGGGGGGGACTGAGAGAGGAAGAGAGAGAGAGAGAGAAGGGGGACTGAGAGAGAGAGAGGAAGAGAGAGAGAGAGAGCAGAGAAGGGGGACTGGAGAAGAGAGAGAGAAGGAAGAGAGGAGAGAGAGAGGGGGGGGGGACTTGAGAGAGGAGAGAGGGGGGGGGGGACTGAGAGAGGAAGAGAGAGAGAGAGAAGGAGGGGACTGAGAGAGAGAGAGGAAGAGAGAGAGAGAGAGAGAGAGAGGGGGGACTGAGAGAGAGAGAGGAGAGAGAGAGAGAGAAGAGAGGGGGGCTGAGAGAGAAGAGGAAGAGAGAGAGAGAGAGCAAGAGAGAAGGGGGACTGAGTGAGAGAGAGAAGGAAGAGAGAAGAGAGAGAGAGAGGGTGGGGTAGAGAGAAGGTGGGAACTGAAGAGAGAGAGAGGCAGCGAGAGAGAGAGAGAGAGAGAGGGGGGACTGAGAGAGAGAGGAAGAGAGAGAGAGAGAGAGAGAAGGGGGACTGAGAGAGAGAGAGGAAGAGAGAGCAGAAGATTGAACCAGAGCCTTCGAGGTTTCTTTTCTAGATGGTTTTGGCCACGAGCCTACAGTCATTCAAAACCCTGCCTGTCTCCCTGCCTGTGAGCCTGTCTCCCTGCTTATGAGCCTGTCTCCCTGCTTATGAGCCTGTCTCCCTACCTGTGAGCCTGTCTCCCTGCCTGTGAGCCTGTCTCCCTACCTGTGAGCCTGTCTCCCTGCCTGTGAGCCTGTCTCCCTGCTTATGGGCCTGTCTCCCTACCTGTGAGCCTGTCTCCCTGCTTTTGAGCCTGTCTCCCTACCTGTGAGCCTGTCTCCCTGCCTGTGAGCCTGTCTCACTGCCTGTGTCACTGCCAGCAAGGAGACAGGAAAGATCTCAGCTTGTCTATCTGCTCAACATCAGTCATGTCAGCCTGTCTATCTGCTCATCTCAGCCTGTCTATCTGCTCAACATCAGTCATGTCAGCCTGTCTATCTGCTCAACATCTGTCATCTCAGCCTGTCTATCTGCTCATCTCAGCCTGTCTATCTGCTCAACATCAGTCATGTCAGCCTGTCTATCTGCTCAACATCTGTCATCTCAGCCTGTCTATCTGCTCATCTCAGCCTGTCTATCTGCTCAACATGTCATTTCAGCCTGTCTATCTGCTCATCTCAGCCTGTCTATCTGCTCAACATGTCATCTCAGCCTGCCTATCTGCTCATCTCAGCCTGTCTATCTGCTCATCTCAGCCTGTCTATCTGCTCATCTCAGCCTGTCTATCTGCTCAACAACTGTCATCTTAGCCTGTCTATCTGCTCATCTCAGCCTGTCTATCTGCTCAACATCTCATCTCAGCCTGTCTATCTGCTCAACATGTCATCTCAGCCTGTCTATCTGCTC
Organism: Plecoglossus altivelis; assembly: GCA_036571765.1. NCBI lineage: Eukaryota > Metazoa > Chordata > Actinopteri > Osmeriformes > Plecoglossidae > Plecoglossus > Plecoglossus altivelis. Next base: position 17,365,172 of record BROE01000018.1, read on the forward strand.
ATCTCAGCCTGTCTATCTGCTCATCATCAGTCATGTCAGCCTGTCTATCTGCTCAACATGTCATTTCAGCCTGTCTATCTGCTCAACATGTCATTTCAGCCTGTCTATCTGCTCAACATCTGCTCATCTCAGCCTGTCTATCTGCTCATCTCAGCCTGTCTATCTGCTCATCATCAGTCATCTCAGCCTGTCTATCTGCTCAACATGTCATTTCAGCCTGTCTATCTGCTCATCTCAGCCTGTCTATCTGCTCATCTCAGCCTGTCTATCTGCTCAACATCTGTCATCTCAGCCTGTCTATCTGCTCATCTCAGCCTGTCTATCTGCTCATCATCACTAATATTTGGTGCAGAGACAGGAGACTGTCTGAGACTAAAGCGTTCATCGCTGAATGTCTTGCCACCAATATGGTGATAGCACAAAGGTGGCTCGTACCATGGCATCAGTTCCTCATGCCCACAAGGACTTCCTGTGGGTTACTTCCTGTTTGGCTCGCACACAAACGTCAAGTAGTCGACAGGGCAGTGCTAGTTAACGTCATCAAGAGGGCTGAACTGGGAGGCAGTTGAATAAACTTATTCCAAAGACGCATTCTTCTACAGTTACTGTGGTATGGTGCAACTGTGCTCATTCCGACAATCACATGTGACAACCCTTGGGACAGCGGTACTTTAGCGTTCAGTATTTCTTATCCTACAAATTATAAGATAGCGAGTCTACCTCTCTTACTGGCCGCCATACAGGTGTACGGAGACACAGGCTACTGAACAGAAACCGTTAGATGCATTCAGATGTTTTCAAACGTAACACCGACAACCTTCTAAATTCCCCGCTAAATGTTGTCAGAATTATTAGGTTACTAGGGAAACACTAAATCAACAAATATCTTAAAAACAAAAATAAAACGGTTTAACGTTAACCTTGTTATCTCTCGATGTGATTTAAAAAGGTTCGTGCTTTATAATGTATCTTTTATTGAACATACTCGCGACACTTTGAATGACTATAGTCCGGAAACCTGCCATGCACAGGGACAGACCATCTCATCATGTGTTGATGTTTCTACCTGTTTAACCAGTTTGGCTAAGAAAAGATGAAGCTGACCGCGTCAGCGCTCACTATTAGATAGCGGGAAACATGGATGAGCGCAGCAACAAGATTTCCTCCTCACGAATCCTCAAGGGTGTTGTTGTAAGACGCACTTGTTTTGAACACACACACACACACACACACACACACACACACACACACACACTGATAATAAAGGCAACGGGAGAGCTAAATACCTGTTGATGCCTCCCGGTTAGTCCGCGTGTCGAGCGTGGTTGTTCAAAAGCCGTTTTCCGGTTATCAGAAGGGTGTGGAACGGGAACGACTCCGGTTAGTGCCCCGCTGCCGCCGCTGATACAGAGACAGCACAAGTTTTCCGTGCGGAAACGGGCACTGCACTGAGTACACCCAGAAGAAAGCGTAAGAGCTACACCGACTGTGGTCACGTGCCTGTCGGTGAAACTCAGTCCGACATTGAGTTGGCATCCTTTTTTCTTGCACTCTATCGGTAAACCAGGCTGTCTAGATTTACACAGCATAAGTAGAATACTGTTGTGTAACCAAGTATAAATAGTTACGTGGTATCTTACACGAACTGAATATAACTGGATCCGTTGTAAAACTAAGAGGGAGAGGGAGAGGGGGGTGAAAGAGAGAGAGAGAGACAGAGAGAGAGGGAGAGAGAGAGAGAGAGAGAGT
>BROE01000018.1:17367420-17377420 GCA_036571765.1 Plecoglossus altivelis
GGGGAGGGGGGGGGGCGAGAGAAGGACAGAATGAGAAGCCCTCGTTAGGATGAATGTGGTGGAAACTTCTGGTTAAACTGGCCTGACCAGCAAGAGACGAGGGTGTAAACGATCAGATCTGGTCTGGAGAGAAAGTCAGCGTGCGTGTCGTCTACGGATGAAAGTAACGAATTGTGTTCCTGCAGCATCAACTGTGGTATTCAGAAACAAACACAAAATGACACGGTACCGAAAAAGCCAACAACATCAAAAACAATATCATCAGAGTTTCGAGGAGCACGGAGAATTCTAGAACATTCACACGGACTCCGGCGAATTCTAGAACATTCATACGGACTCCGGCGAATTCTAGAACATTCAAACAGACCCGGTGAACTTTCATAATCACGTCAGCGATTAGCTGCCTAAATGAGCGTGTTTCTGTTCGGCGTGGGTGAATGTTTGGACATATTAGTGTCGCTCAGAAGCCCCAAGGTATGCTGGGATAGAATAGGATCAGAATGCAGGGGTCAGAGGTCGCTGGCATAATCCCGCTTCAGCTGGCCCACATCCACACAGTCAGCTGAGGGGAAAGGAGGGGTGGAGCCAGATGATCAGGATCACAGTGGAACTATGTACTTGTTGACTTGTTTGTGGTTATTTACGTACGAGTTACACTTTGCACCAATGGATGATGTTTGAGTTGCTTTGAGTAAGCAGAAAAAGCACAATTCCTTGATGTGTCAATCTATGATGCAGCATAGGTTTAGAGGCTGGAAGCTGAAGGCTGGAGGCTGTAGGCTGGGGTTTAGAGGCTGGAGGCTGGGGTTTAGAGGCCGGAGGCTGCAGGCTGGGGTTTAGAGGCTGGAGGCTGGGGTTTAGAGGCTGGAGGCTGCAGGCTGGAGGCTGCAGGCTGGGGTTTAGAGGCTGGAGGCTGGAGGCTGGGGTTTAGAGGCCGGAGGCTGCAGGCTGGAGGCTGCAGGCTGGAGGCTGCAGGCTGGGGTTTAGAGGCTGGAGGCTGGAGGCTGGGGTTTAGAGGCTGGAGGCTGGAGGCTGGGGTTTAGAGGCTGGAGGCTAGAGGCTGGGGTTTAGAGGCTGGAAGCTGAAGGATTTTTCTGCCGAAGGCTGGAGGCTGTCTCTCCCTCTCTCTTTGTCTCTATCTCTCTCCTTAGTCTTCCTCCCCCTCTCCCCCTCTCCCCCTCTCCTCTCTCACCTCTCCTCTGTCTCTCCCTCACTCACACCCTGTCTCACACTCTGTCTCTCTCCCTCCCCCCCCCTCCCTTGCCTCCCTCTCTCCCTCCCCCCTTCCCTCTCCATGTCCCCCCCCCCAGGCCTCCAGACCATGTTTCTGTTACCCATGATGAAAAAGCGACAGCTAATGAGTTGAGGTAATAATACTATTAATGATAGATGGTGTTATTAGGCTGACAGGTGACCATTACCAGAGGACAATGCCATTACACCGACACTTTGCCATTAGGTAGAGTGTCTTTCTGGCGTTCATGTAATCACCATTACCTGGGGGGCTGTCATTAGAATCACCATTACCTCGGAGCTGCACCACTCACACAGGCTTCGCTAGGTCCTCCGTCACGCTGATCCAGGGTTACTGTGCCACCAGTCGGACGTTTACATCATAGAAATATTGATTCTGTACATTTATAACGTCTTTCACAGCTGTCAGCGTTTCTGTCCACCGGTTGTCCGTCCAAGCCGAGGACACTGTCCTCTGGTCCAACTCTGTTACTTAGAGAAGAAGAAACAAGCTCCTTGTTTGGAGGTGAAGCAGAAGCAGTCGCCTAGCGCCCGTACTGGGAGGTGAGACGCACTGGAGCGTGACGACTAGCTGTCGTTCCAGATTATCCTGAGCAAACAGGACGTCCAGCTCTCCCAGGAACGCTGCACCTTACCACCAGCGCTCCACTACAGGCCAATCACGCCTCTCTCCTCGCTGAGGAGGAGGTGCAAGATGGGCAGGGAGCAGGGGAGCAGAGGAGACCAGAGGAGCAGGGAACAGGACCAGGACCTCTGCCCTCCTCTCCTCCCCTGCTGCTGGGAGCAGAGGTGGAGGAGCATGGCTGGACTGGAGGAGCAGGGCTGGAGGAGCAGGGTGGGAGGAGCAGGGCTGGAGGAGCAGGGTGGGAGGAGCAGGGCTGCAGGAGCAGGGTTGGAGGAGCAGAGCAGGGCTGGAGGAACAGGGTTGGAGGAGCAGAGCAGGGCTGGAGGAACAGAGCTGCAGGAGCAGAGCAGGGCTGGAGGAGCAGGGCTGGAGGAGCAGGGTGGGAGGAGCAGAGCTGCAGGAGCAGAGCAGGGCTGCAGGAGCAGGGTTGGAGGAGCAGGGTGGGAGGAGCAGGGTTGGAGGAGCAGAGCTGGAGGAGCAGGGTGGGAGGAGCAGCGTTGGAGGAGCAGAGCAGGGCTGGGAGATGGTCCCTATCCACCCATCTGCCTACTTGTTTATCTTTCTACTTGTGTTTATTGTTTCGTACCAACCCGACCAAAGCTAATTCCCCGCATGTGTAAACCTACTTGGCAATAAACCAGATTCTAATTTCTGTTTCTGCTGGCGTGTGGAGGGGAGGGGCAGAGATAGAAACAGAGATGGAGGGAGAGAAGGAGGGAGAGAAGGAGGGAGAGATGGAGGGAGAGAAGAGGATAGAGATGGAGGGAGAGAAGGAGGGAGAGAAGGAGAGAAAGATGGAAGGAGAGAAGAGGTTAGAGATGGAGGGAGAGTCTTCTGACAAGTGAGCGTGTTCAGGCTGCCTTCTCGCACACACACGTAGTCTTTGGTGAACGTTGTAATTCTGTCACGTTAACGCCAGCTGTTTCTACGGCCTCCTGGACGCCTCCATAAAAACACGACGCCGTAAGAAAGACGACGTTTCATCTGTTACCACGAGCGGCTCCGGGGAGCATCTGGTTTGAATTCAGCGCAAACTGTTTGGAATCACAACGGTTCGGATTCGAAATGTACGTTTTTGATTAGCACTGCAGGATCAATAACAAACCGCTCACTTTAAAGGCTCACTGGCTTGGTACAATACAATATTCATCATTTGTAGAAAGAAAACACAAGCACGGCTCAGCTTTACTGTCTCCATGCACGCACAATCCCCTGAGCACGCACGCACGCTCGCACACGAACACACACACCCTCATATGTACACGCACACACATGCTGACACACACCATCTCGCTCTCACGCACACGTGCTCTCGCAGTCTGTCTCGTAGGGTTACTCTCGGTTACGATGTTTGCCAGGGAGCGTGAAACAGGAAGTCATCGAGAGTGAACAGTGTTATGAAGGTGTGATGTCGACAACTAGAGAAACAACAGATGTTAATTTCAAGTATGGTGACCCATACTTGAAATTAACCCTCTGCATTTAACCCATTCAAGTACACACACAGTAGTGAGTAGTGAGTAACCGCACACACACACACACACACACACACACACACACACAGTGAACATACATCCGGAGCAGCAATTGGGGGTTCAGTGCCTTGCTCAAGGGCACCTCAGTCATGGTATCGAAGGCAGAGAGAGTGCTGTTTGTTCACAATCCCCACCTTCAATTCCTGCCGGTGCGAGATTCAAACCAGCAACTTGCAGGTTACAAGCCCGACTCCCTAACCATCAGGCCACGACTTCCCCACAGCACACGTAAGCAGACCCACGCCTGCCCCAGACAGACAGTCTGGTGACTGGCTGCTGATCTGGTCTGAGACGGAGGCTGTGGATGTTGGCAGAGCACAAGGCTAGCGGTCACTGTGCGTCTGCAGGAGGAGGAGGAAGTGGAGAGGAGAGCAGGAGGGTTTTCAGACGCACAACCGAGAAATCACACTCCTTCACAGCCCAGTGAATTCATCTGTGACCCCTCGTGTTCGGGCTGGCTTCCTGAGGGGAGTCTGTGTATGAGGGTGACACGGGTGCAGAGACGTAGGCCTCGGGGGGGAGGGAGGGGGGGGGTCGGAAGGGGCTCAGTCAGGTGTGAGGAGGAGGAGGAGGTTGAGAAAGAGGTTGAGTGTGAGTTCACAGAGGAGCTTGAAACTAGGTTGCCACACGACTGCGGTGGCAGAGTTGTCACTGTGCTCACTTCCTCTCCCTGCCTGGCTTCTCACGCGATGGTGGCTTGAGGTAACTGTCTGTCTGCCTGTCTGTGTATTTCCCTGCTTGTCTGTCTGCTTGTCTGTCTGTTTCCCTGCTTGTCTGTCTGCCTGTCTGTGTATTTCCCTGCTTGTCTGTCTGCCTGTCTGTCTGTTTCCCTGCCTGCCTGTCTGCTTGTCTGTGTATTTCCCTGCTTGTCTGTCTGCCTGTCTATGTATTTCCCTGCTTGTCTGTCTGCCTGTCTGTGTTTGTTTCCCTGCATGACTGTCTGCTTGTCTGTGTATTTCCCTGCCTGTCTGTCTGCCTGTCTGTCTGTTTCCCTGCCTGCCTGTCTGCTTGTCTGTGTATTTCCCTGCTTGTCTGTCTGCTTGTCTGTCTGCCTGCTTGACTCTGTCTACTTCTTTCTGACAGCCAGTCAGTCAGTCAGTCTGTCAGTCTGTCTGTCTGTCTGCTGTCTGTCTGTCTGTCTGTCTGTCTGTCTGTCTGTCTGTCTGTCTATCTGTCGGTCTGTCTATCTGTCTGTCTGTCTGCTCAGAGACAGAGGCTGTTTTCTGAGCAGACAGACTGCTAGATGTGCTTGTTCTCCTGTAAACAGAACCCCACCTTCCCAACAAGAAGTGCTGAAGGTCTACAGCACAAGGACGGAGCTGGAGACTCATGTACAGGCCTCGGGCCCTCATACGGACAAACAGAGAGAGAGAGAGAGAGAGAGAGAGAGAGAGAGAGAGTATGAGTGTGTGTGTGTGAGAGAGTGTGTGAGTGTATGACAGAGAGTATGTGTGAGAGAGTGTGAGTGTGTGTGAGAGAGTGTGAGTGTGTGAGAGAGTGTGAGAGTGTGTGTGTGTGTGTGTGTGTGTGTGTGTGTGAGAGAGAGAGTGTGTGTGTGAGAGAGTGTGTGTGAGAGTGTGTGCGAGAGTGTGTGTGAGAGAGTGTGTGAGTGTGTGAGCATGTGAGAGTGTGTATGTGAGATAGAGTGTGTGTCTGTGTGTGTCTGTGTGAGAGAGAGGGTGTGTGTGAGAGAGAGTGAATGTGTGTGTGTGTTTTAGAGAGAGTGTGTGTAAGAGAGAGAGAGAGAGAGTGGAGAGAGAAGAGAAGAGGAGAAAGGTTGACCTGACGTGGCAAATTAGCCAACAGCGACCTCTACCGTTTTAGGATGTCAGCACATTAAAAACAGCAATGTTGTACTTTAGCTCAGCACTGCCCTCTGCTGTCTTTTAGAATGTACTACAATAGATCCCCATAAACTGGGAATAGACCAGAGTAGACCAGACCAGAACAGACCAGACCAGACTAGGCTAGACCAGACCAGAACCCACCAGAAAATACCAGACTAGACCAGAACAGACCAGACCAGAACAGAACAGACCAGACTAGACCAGACCAAAACAGACCAGACCAGAACAGACCAGAACAAAACAGACCAGACCAGAACAGACCAGACTAGAACAGACCAGAACAGACCAGACTAGAACAGACCAGACCAAAACAGACCAGACCAGAACAGACCAGAACAAAACAGACCAGACCAGAACAGACCAGACCATAACAGACCAGACCAGACCAGACCAGACCAGACCAGACCAGACCAGACTGAGAGGCTATTATAGTGTTGTACTTGATCACTACAATAACTTAAAAGACTAAAACAGTATATTATTTCATTCAGGAATGAAACATGTTTCGACAATTGTTCAGTTAGTATTAATTATAGAAGAACATAAGAATATATTCAGATTTAGACTTTAATATTAAATAACCTAAATATAAGAACTGAATTTATGATCTACTTGAATCAAACTCAGTTTCTACTAAACGTAAACAAAACGGTATTCCCACGCGACGCTATCCAGTAAGTACGTAACAGAACCAGTTGTGTTTTGATGAGTGTGCTTGTTGACTGTGTGAGTCACAGGTTATAAACAGCACTGATCATGTCACCTAACCAGAGCAGGATTCACCACCGCTTCATAATGAAGTGTGAGGTCATGCCAGCTGTGACTCATCTTCCACGGCTGTTCTGAGTCTTCCCCTGGCTTCCCTTCACCCTGGGAGGGAGGGAGGGAGGGGGAGAGAGGGAGGGAGAGAGGGGGAGAGAGGTCTACTTGAATCAAACTCAGTTTCTACTAAACGTAAACAAAACGGTATTCCCACGCGACGCTATCCAGTAAGTACGTAACAGAACCAGTTGTGTTTTGATGAGTGTGCTTGTTGACTGTGTGAGTCACAGGTTATAAACAGCACTGATCATGTCACCTAACCAGAGCAGGATTCACCACCGCTTCATAATGAAGTGTGAGGTCAAAATGCAGCTGTGACGTCAGTCTCCAACGCTGTTTGCCTGAGCTTCGCCTCTGGCTTCCCCTTTCACCGCTGGAGTGAGGGAGGGAGGGGGAGAAAGAGGGCGGGAGGGAGGGGGAGAGAGGGAGGAGAGAGGCGATGGGAGGGAGAGAAGGAGGAGAGAGGGAGCGGGGAGAGAAGGGGGAGAGAACAGAAGGGAGGTGGGAAAGGGAGGGAAGAGAACGTCGGGGAGAGGAGGGTGGGAGAGGGAGGGAGGGAGAGAGAGAGGGAGGGTGAGAGAGGGAGGGGGGAGAGAGAGAGGGAGGGAGGAAGGGGGGGCGTATGAGTGGGTGAAGACAGACTGTATTCTCAGCAGTAATCCTCAAGTCAGAGGGTCTTCAACCCTGGTGTTAAGTGATCTTCTACCATGTATGTTCTAGATGTTTCCCTGCTGCAACACGCTTCAACGCTGCTTCGGTTGAACAAGTTGTTAGCTTATAACAATCCAGTCTTTTGAATCTGTTGGAGAAGAGCTTTGTTTGAATGCCTCTAACAGCAGAAACCTTTCGATTCAAATCAGTAAAGCTTTATCGGTACGAGGGAGTTCAGAATTTTGTTAATACCCTGCAGCCTGGCAAGACTGAACCAAATACACAAACCGCATGACACACTTACACTTGAATTAAAACGAATAATGAAAATAAAACGACAGCAACGACATCAGTGACAATACTGTCGTCATGAGAACTGAAACAGCTTCCAACGGCGTGAGGTCATCGTGACTGTCAGGAGTCTGAAGGAGACTCAGGGAGAGAAGGAGGGACTCTTTGGAACGGACCACAGTGACATCGTCACACTGAGGTGTGGAAGGGGTAAGTAGTAGAACCACCCGTCTCTCAGGACAGTCACCAAGCTGATAATAGCTCCTGACACACGGGTGAAAATAGCCTGAGCAAGAGAGAACCAACCCTGGACGAAACCTGAGACGACCCTTGACCCCGCGACCCGCGACTGCAGAGCAGGAAATAGAAACCGCAGCTCGTCAAGGAGTAAACAGCCGCGAGGCTGAACCGTGTTTGGAGGCCTGCGTGGCAGGGTGGCATTCCTGCCCGTTGCCCCACTGCCACCAGGCAAAGGTCTTCTGTGAGCTCATCAGGTGTAAATAGAGAGAGGGAGGGGAGGGGCTGGAGGGTATATAAGACTGAGCTGCAGCTCAGTGTCCACAACACCTCGGGGTTGAAGACACACAGAGACAGCAAGAGATCCCAGCTTCAAGAGATCCCAGCTTCAACAGATCCCAGCTCCAACAGATCCCAGCTCCAACTCATCCTCACACCAAGGAACCGTCCGCTAGCGATCGGAAGGAGACAGAGGAAGCAGCCAACATGACCCTGCCCTCCACCTTCGACATGTTCAAGGACGACCCGTTCTTCAGCCAAGACAGCCTGCTCGGGGCAGCCTTGCCTCAGAGAGCCTCGGGCGCCGCTTCCTCGCTCCTCCAGAGCGACTTCTTCAACAGGGGGACGGAGATGGGCCAGAGCCTGCTGAAGGAGCTCCAACAGGGGCTCCCAGGGGAGCTGTTCCAGATGGGATCCCCCCTCCTCAGGCAGAGGGCCAGGGAGGCCCTGCAGCAGGGAGAGAGGCCCTCCGCGGAGCTGCTGGAGACCGATCCCAGCAGGGGGGCTAGCGACCTCTCCGTGACCCTGGACGCCCAGGGCTTCCTCCCAGAGGAGATCAAGGTGAAGCTGGAGGGACGAAGGCTGGCGGTGGTGGCTATGAAGAAGGCCCAGGCGGAGGAGGTCCAGTCCTCCTCCTCTGCAAACTCCTTCTCCTCCTTCTCCTCCTCTTCCTCTCAGCAGAAGGGCTTCGCCAGGAAGTTCGACCTTCCCGCCCACCTGGACCTCGCCGCTCTCTCCTGCTCACTCGGGGAAGACGGAAAGCTCCGGATCCATGCCCCCGCCACCCCGCAGCCAATCTGTGACAGACCCCAGGCCCAGCAACCAATCAGTGACGAGCCCCAGGCCCAGCAACCAATCAGTGGCGAGGATCAAGCCCCAGCCCGCTTCAGAACATGTCTGGACATCCCCATCACTAAAAGCCAGACTTCGGAAGCAACCCTCACTGCTTAAGAACCCAGACTGACCCGGGAGACTGGACAGTGTAGTTTACTGCTGATGCTATGTCTATCAATGGACTGATTTACCTTGTAAATGCTATTTATATGAACTGTTTTGATTAAACGCTCTTAATTTTCAATCCACGGTCTTGCTTGAATGGTTTCGGTGGTTTCTCTGTCGAAGCAGCTCACTGCCAGAGTGCATCTGCTCCTCTGCACTTCTTTCAGTTTCACATGTCGCATGAAACCGCATCGTTTCTGCAAAAACGTCTGCTGCATCGCACACCTTTCGAGTCGCACGCTCGCGAGCTGTAGAACGGTGCGACACAAGCACACGCTCGCGCACAGCAACATCCTCTCCTTCCTCTGCTTGTTGTCAAAGTAACGTGAGCAAATGAAGATACAGAAGGATCGAAGGATCCCAACGAGATCACGAGGATTATGTGTGTGTCACTTAAGAAGGGTTTGGAAGCAAGAATCTAGATCTGCAGGTTGATGCTGAAGGGGGGATCCCAATGACTCACTGGGTAGAGGAAACACTACACAGGGATGGACTTTGGCTCTGATCCCCAGGGTCCTACTGTCCTACATGTTCCACGCCTGAGGTCTCCAACCCTGTTCCTGGAGAGATACCTGGATTTCGTTCCAGACACACTCACCTGACCTGCTTCTACACAAGTTACCTGATCGAGCAGGTAATCATCATCGTTAGAATCAGGTGTGCTAGATCAGTGTTGGAGGGAAAACCTCCAGACAGGTATCTCTTCAGGAACAGGATTGGAGATTGCTGTTCTGGATGTTTCCTTGATCCTACACATTCAGATGGAGCAGGGAAACGTGTGGCATACAGGTCAGTGGGCCCTGAAGACCAAATTTGGAGACCACTGACATAGACCATGACCAAACATGTCTACCTAAAATAAAAACCATAATCAAATGTTTGCTTGTTATTTCAGCAGTGAAACTAAACAGCCCTACTTGTGTCTTCATGTTTATTTAGTATTTCCCCTGACAACCCTATAACTTTAACGTTAAATAGAGGTCAAGTTTACTGGTTTCAAATTGTCAACTTATTTGTTTTCACTGTCATACATATCGTGTAATGAATGTCAAAGTAAACCACGGTATCTTCTTATCAACAGATCTGTGTGTAGACATCCTCTGACATATTGCGCAAATTGTAGCGATATGTACGTGACATTTTGGCTCGTATGTTGATAGATTATAAATGGATAGTCACCCAAATAGATAATTTTGTACATATCACGTTTGAGTGCATGTGTGTGTGTGTGTGTGTGTGTGTGTGTGTGTGTGTGTGTGTGTGTGTATGAGAGGGGCGATAAAGAGGCGGTCTTATAAGAACAGCGAAGAAGTTATTCTAAACTTCAGCTTCCATTTCTTTATCCCCATCGACGTGAGATCACGCGCGTGTCAGGATGAGGGCCGACCGCACGCGAATCTAACCGTCAATCTAAAACTTCAGTTGAAATGACGCCGAACGTGAGATTGTACCTGGTTAAC
>BROE01000018.1:17382420-17389918 GCA_036571765.1 Plecoglossus altivelis
AGAGGGTTGTCAAGACAGCAGGAGCCTAGCAACCAACCAACAGGTGTTTGTTTGAGGCCAGAATTCATCGCCTGTTTTACATGTCTAACCCTAACCCTAGAGTCTAGGGCCTAGACTCTAACCCTAACCTCTAACCCTAGCCTCTAACCCTAGCCTCTAACACTAGCCTCTAACCCTAGCCTTAGCCTCTAACCATAGCCCTTTACCCTAGCCTCTAATCCTAGCCTCTAATCCTAGCCTCTAATCCTAGCCTCTAACCCTAGCCCCTAACCCTAACCTCTAACCCTAGCCTCTAACCCTAGCCTCTAACACTAGCCTCTAACCCTAACCTTAGCCTCTAACCCTAGCCCTTTACCCTAGCCTCTAATCCTAGCCTCTAATCCTAGCCTCTAATCCTAGCCTCTAACCCTAGCCCCTAACCCTAGCCTCTAACCCTAGCCTCTAATCCTAGCCTGTAATCCTAGCCTCTAACCCTAGCCCCTTACCCTAGCCTCTAACCCTAGCCTCTAACCCTAGCCTCTTACCCCAGCCCCTTAGCCTAGCCTCTAATCCTAGCCTCTAACCCTAACTCTAGCCTCTAACCCTGGCCTCTAACCCTGGCCTCTTATCCTAGCCTCTAACCCTAGCCTCTAACCCTAACCCTAGCCTCTGGGACCTCTTTCTACATTTTGTTTTATGTAAAGGGTTAAGGTGATCCACCCATGGAAAATCGTTAGATCAGAATCTATGTTTTCGTAAACACCCCTGCAGACAGTTGGTTCATCTGGCAGGTGGCCTCTCCCTTTGGGAGAAGCAGCTGTGGTAAAGTCCTGTCTGTGAGACGGCATGTAAACCAGCCTGTCCTGTCTGTGAGACAGCATGTAAACCACTCTGTCCTGTGAGACAGCATGTAAACCAGCCTGTCCTGTCTGTGAGACAGCATGTAAACCAGCCTGTCCTGTCTGTGAGACAGCATGTAAACCAGCCTGTCCTGTCCTGAGACAGCATGTAAACCAGCCTGTCCTGTCTGTGAGACAGCATGTAAACCAGCCTGTCTGTCAGACAGCATGTAAACCAGCCTGTCCTGTCTGTGAGACAGCATGTAAACCAGCCTGTCCCGGTGTCTGTGTGTCCCTCAGCTGCACAGAGGAAGCCTCCCAGATCAGAGGAGTGTGGGTCATCATTCCAGTGGTCCAGCACAGCGCCGGTCCTCTGAGCAGTCTCACAGCCAGATGGTAACTCACCTGCCCTCACCTGCCCTGCTGCCTAACACCATAGCTCACCTGGTTTCAGAAAGGAATGCACAACATTTAAAAAGTAGATACGACTCGTAAAAAAAAATGCTATATGTATAGAATTGTTATTTATTTTTACTTGATTGTTGTATGCCTGTACTTATGTAGCACCGTGGTTCTGTGAGGCACGACATTCCGTTCCACTGTATGCCCCCGCATGTAGCGGAATGACGATAAAGCTCAACTTGACAACTTGACTTGACAAAAAAAGTATCATAGTTGTCCTCAGAACTTTGGACCATGTGTGTTTTGTGTGCAGAAGCAGACAGCCCTAAGAGTGTGTGTAGATGAGAACTAAATAAGAGGCTGAATGACTGGCGTGTGTGTTTCTGTGCGTTCTATGATCAGGGTAAGAGAGTTCTGGAGGAGAGAGCTCACACCATTGGCAGTGTTGGGAGAAGCAGCCCTTCCGCATCACTTACTGCCCCGCGCAGAATCTCTGAGCCCATCACACTCCCTCAGGTATGCCCCTCCCCCTCCTCATGCCCCTCCCCCTCCCCATGCCCCTCCCCCTCCCTCAGGTAAGCCCCTCCCTCAGGTAAGCCCCTCCCTCAGGTAAGCCCCTCCCCATGCCCCTCACTCAGGTAAGCCCCTCCCTCAGGTAGACAGCTCTCCACTGGAAACTGGACCTGAAAGCTCTAGCTCGGGGGTGTCAAACTCCGGTCTTCGAGGGCCGCTGTCTGTGTTTTCCTCGTCCAGCCCACCTGATTCTAATGATGGGTCGTTATCAGGCTTCCACAGAGCTTAATAACAACCCATTCATTAGAATCAGGTGTCCTGGAGCAGGGAAACATCGAAAACCTTCAGGACAGCGGCCCTCGAAGACCGGAGTTCGACACCTATGCTCTAGCTCTTTGACTGCAAGTAATATTGAGTGTGTGTGTGTGTGTGTGTGCATTCGTGTGTGTGTCATGCAGGTAAAAGCGCTGTATGACTTCATAGCAGAGGAAGACGATGAGCTGGGGTTCTCCGTCGGTGATGTCATTGAGGTGATAGACCGTCCGGATCCCTCGTGGTGGAAAGGTCGTCTACGGGGTCGAAGCGGGCTGTTCCCCTCCAACTACGTCACCCCCCTGTGAAGCAGGACTCTGGACTGGCCTGTACCTCAGGAACACACCTCTACACTGCCACAGGGTCTGTTCTGACCAGCGATGAGGGCTCTGCTGGAGGGGGGAGGCGGGGACAGCAGTTGCCACGGCGATGAGGGCTGTGCTAGGGGGGGACAGCAGTTGCCATGGAAGGGCGTTTATATCTAAAGTATTTGTTGGAAGGTTGCCCTGCACTTCCATGATATCTTTTTTTTAACAATTGTGTGACATTGTGTTTTTTAATGTTCCATCATATCAGAGATGAGGAAGGCAAATTTAGGTACAGACAGACATGTTTTATATATTAAATGTATTTTGTTTTGATCAGTTCGGAAATGTTAATCGATATTAGCTTGTGATGTTAGTAAACATGTTTAAAGTAGATTGGAAGTCTCACCGAGATTTGTATTAAAAAACGGCACTTTTTCCAGGTTTAGAACTCTGTAAAATTAAAATAATGAGACTCAACACAATCTTTTCATGTGTAAAGTTTATATTTTAAAATGGAAAATTGCGAGTCAATTACACCCGTTCATCTTTAACCCTAAAGTGTAGGTGTTCTCAGTGTGAAACATTGTTAGCTCCTCCCCTTCACGTCACCTGAGCGTAGAGTACCTGCGTCTACCTGAACAACAGGTAAAGGTGTCAAGTCACCGGAGCTTCGTGGACAAGCAGGTGCAACCGTGGCGAGGACATAAAGAAGTCAGTGTTATGGCTGAATCCCAACTCGTGTGTATGGACGATGATCACGTCAACGACAAAATACCGGAGTCTAAACCCGAGTTTTACTACAGCGAGGAGCAGCGTGCGGCTCTGGAGCAGCTTTTAAAAAACGGCGACGGAGCGTTTAAGATGCGACTCAAAGAGGACAACATCAGAGACTTTCTCTCTGCGCGAGAAGTGAAATGGATCCGACAGAAATTCAAAGAATATGGGACAGACGTTGATTCTGACAGTGAGGAATACAAAACCGTTAAGGAGTCTAGCGCGGACTCGGGGGTCCAGTCCACGTACTGGCCCCAGATGTCGGACACGGAGGTTCCCCCACTCGATATCGGTTGGCCGGGGAACGGTGGGTTTTACAAGGGGGTCACCCGTGTATCCGTTTACAGTCACCCACCCAAAGACAACGGGCCGTACATTAAAGAGGTGGTTAGAAGGCTCATTCAAGACGCCAATAAGGTAGAGTATATGTTCGCTGTTGACAACACAAATACACTAGGCTTTCAAATGGTACATAAACACGTTGAAGTACGTGGCCTTCGGTCTAATATAGTAAGGCAATTCATTCCGAGTGCACTTCATACAGGAAGAGGTTTACGCTTGCGAGTTTTATACTTTTATACTTTGCGGTTTATGTATCTATGGGTTACACAGTGGCCTACTTTGAAAGGCGTCGTGTTGGAGCGCGTTCTCTGTCGTCATGTGATGCTGAACAGGACAAAATTGTCAAACTGGCCCGATGTAATTACAGCGCGCCCCTTCTTAGCCATATTGACCAGTCTAGTGGTTTTCATGAAACTAAGTTTTAATCAAACGGTTTCAAATACTCGAATGGTCACCAAGATGCTATCGTTTAACCACACGGTCACACTACCCCGCGTGTTTCTGAGATAAGCGTCATACGCAACTGACTTCGGTGTTGTCCTGCGACTATTTTAATTGAGCAATTTCACAGAGATTCGTATCCAATCTCTCCCCACTAAAGCTGTGCGATTGTCTGTTCAGATTACTCAACTGACAACAATGGCAGCTACCTAACTACGTTACAATCCTGTTGGTACACTCAACAATCCAATGAACAAAAACTGCAGAAATGTGCTCGTCGAATATGGAAAAAAAACGGGAAAAAAACGAACGAAGTTTGACTCACTGTTTGTATTTCAAATCCAGTGAATGGAGGTCAGAGATGTGTTTGAACAAGCCAGGTGACATACCTTCGAAACCGCTTTGTCGTAGTTTTAAATGTCAACTTCATATCCGAACCTGCAGCAGCGTTAACCCTTAGCTGGCAACGTTCCCCAGCCTCCGCCTCTCCGCCACCGGAGGCCGCTTAAAAGCTCCTTCAACATGGCTGCTATGTGAACCACCAGACTCTGCGCAGCACACCCCTACCTGGCGCGTTGGGGTGACCTGACAGGTATGAAGCCTGTTACCTAGAAAGCTCATGGAAAGTGCATGTCTAGGTGTGTGTGTTTACAGGAGGTCATGCAGGTAAGGGGCATCTCTCTACGGTGATGAATCAAGGTTAGACGGTGTTTTGTGTCAGCAACTCTGGTTGGCATGGATTGTCGCGCGCGTGTGTAATAAACACATCAAGTCACGCACGCGACACTACGTGACAACTGAGCTGCTGAAACGTGTTGGGATCTACCATGTCAAACATGGATTTTTTTTTTCAACTCCATGCCTGCCTGATATTTGCATATATTTGCATCATCAGTCTTGAGGTGGCGTGGAACATAACCCACTAGTCCGACCCGTTACCGATAGTCGTTGTGGAAACGAAACTACGTAGCGTTTTTGTTTGAGCGTGACAGCATGCTGTTTCCTGATAACTTGCGGAATATTCTTGGCTGTACTTGTAAAACAGGATTACGACTTACTCCGAAACCGTCCTCGAAGTTTAAACTACCATCGCAATCAAACGTTTGACTCAATACGCACTTGTACGATGCGTTCATAGTTCATTCATTTCGAAAACGCTTTTGTCCAAAGTAACAATACAGTTGCCCCCTTCAGTGAATAAGTCATCCCTCCTCACACTGTGAGTGGTCTCCACAGTGTAGTGGTGAACAGGTGTGCTTTATCAAGTGATTTTGGTCCAGCCCTACAACCACAGCTTCCTCTCGTCCCCCTCTGTCTGCTACTGAAACCAGCCGCAGTTCAGCTAGCTCGCGCCACAGGAACCTGACGCATCTGAAAGCCAGTGACTAACCGAAGGCTGGATGTAGGTGATCAACACGTATACCACCGCAGAGGGATGCAAACCGGATGCCCTGAAATAAATGCTCTCCTTCTGTCTCTGTCTCTCTCTATCACTGTCTCTCTCTTGTGACTCTCACTCTGTCTCTCTATCATTGTCTCTCTTTGACTATCTCTCTCTGTTTTGTCTCTCACTCTCTCTGTCTCTCTCTATCACTGTCTTTCTCCTGTCACTCTCTCTCTGTCTCTCTCTCACTGTATCTCTCTTGTCTCTCTCTTGTCTCTCACTCTCTCTATCACTGTCACTCTCTCTCTCTGTCTCTCTCTACCACTCTCTCTCTCTTTTGTCTCTCACTCTGTCTTTCTCTCTCTCTCCATCACTGTCTCTCTCTTGTTTCTCTCTTGTCTCTCTCTTGTCTCACTCTATCACGGTCTCTCTCTTTTGTCTCTCACTCTGTCTCTCTCCTGTCACTGTCTCTATTTTGTCTCTCCCTCTATCTCTCTCTTGTCTCTCTCTCTCCCTCTCTCTCTCCCTCCCTCCCACTCTGTCTCTCTCTCCTCTTAAAACAGTTTAATATCAACCACAGCAAATACATTTAAAAAGCCCAAAACAACCCACTATACAGCGCCCACACACTACCCAAGAACATGACTACAGCCGTCATCAAAGCACCGGTCCAAACCTTCAGGTGTTCCTCAGGTGGTTGCCGTGGTGATGGACCTTCTGACGGACCTGCACATCCTTCAGGACCTCCTGGACGCGGCCAGCAGGAGGGGCGTGGCCATCTACCTGCTGCTGGAGGAACAGGGATTACCTCACTTCCTGGACATGTGCAGCAGGCTGCAGATCAATGCCCTGCATCTGAGGGTGAGACACCAACACAACACTAACACCAACACAACACTGACACAACACTACACAACACTACGCTAACACAAAACTACACTACACTAACACCAACACAACACTGACACAACACTACACAACACTACGCTAACACAACACTACACTAACACCACACTAACACAACACTACACTACACAACATTACGCTCACACAACACCAACACAACACAACACTACACAACATAACTACACACTAATACAACACTACGCCAACACTACACAACATTACGCTCACACAACACTAACATAACACTACACTACACAACACTACCACAACACAAACATAACACTAACACAACACTAACACAACACTACACAACACAACACTACATAAAACAACACTACCACAACACTACACTAACATTACACCAACACTAACATAACACTGACACAATACTAAGTCAGCATCGGACACAACACAACCACAACACAACACTAAGATAACACCAACACTACCCCAACACTAACACTACCCCAACACTAACACCAACACTACCCCAACACTAACACTACCCCAACACTAACACTACCCCAACACTAACACCAACACAACACTAACACAACACTACACTACCCCAACACTAACACCAACACAACACTAACACAACACTACACTACCCCAACACTAACACCAACACTGACACAACACTAACACTACACAACACTAACACAACATAACACTAACATTACACCAACACAGCACTAACATAACACTGACACAATACTAACATAACACCAACACTAACACAACACTAACACCAACACAACACTACACAACACCAACACAACACTACACTACACCAACACTACACTACACCAACACAACACCAACAGTAACACCAACACTAACACAAACAGAGCACAACCACAACACAACACCAACACAACACCAACAGTAACACCAACACTAACACAAACACAGCACAACCACAACACGGGTGTCAGCATCGACACCTTAGACAGTTCGATTGGATGCGAGGTGTTCCTTGAGTGTTGATGTTTATCAACAGCACACTGCTTTCGGAGACCATGCTGGCAGGAAGTGATTGTTGGCAGAGAAATTCCCTCTCTGGTGCCCAGCTCTGTTTGGAATGTTTTGGAAGACTTGTGTGATTGTTCCCTTTAAAATGCCATAAGTCATTTCCACTTGAGATACAATTACAATGTTATCACATGATATTGGATATCCTAGGTAGGACAGCAGTCCTAGTGAACGAGCAGAGAGTCTCTCCTTCCTCTCCTCTCTCCTTCCTCTCCTCTCTCCTTCCTCTCCTCTCTCCTTCCTCTCCTCTCTCCTTCCTCTCC
>BROE01000018.1:17390510-17454581 GCA_036571765.1 Plecoglossus altivelis
GTTCACCAGTGTGTTTATGTTGTCATGGCTCCTACCTCCTTCCTGTTTGCAGATGACAGACGGGCCCTGCGTGTGTGCTGAAGGGGGTTTCATGTTAACCTTTCCGTGACATGTTTGTCATAGACGCGCCCTGAGAGGTTTACTCAGTCTGTGGGTGGCAGGAACAGTTTGCCTTCGAATGTCTTTCATCGGTGCAACAGTGAGATATTATGCTGTGTAATAAGTGAGGGTTGTGACTCAGCCTTGGTTTGCTGTAAGTAGGATTAGTTTTATCACCTGTGCTGTTTGTGTTTTGAATGGGTGTGTATGTTTTCTATGTGCTCATGTTAATTGTGCGTGTGTGTGTATTATGTTTAGGCAGACGTTGAAAGGCTAGACTCCCAGGTGACTTGGCGGAGTGTGTGCATACTTACTGTGTGTTTGTGTTGCAGAACATGCGTGTGCGGACTGTGGAGGGTACAGGTCTGGCTCTGTCCTTCGGCAAACTGTCCGGTTCGCTTTGCTCCAAGTACATGCTGGTGGACGGAGAGAAGGTTCTGTTTGGCTCGTACAGGTGAGCGTTCCTGCAGGGGCCACGCACGCCACGCACACCTACATCTCACCCCCTCCTCACGGCCTCTCCTCTCTCCTCCTCCGTCCCCCCTCCTCTCTCTCCCCCCTCGCTTCACCCCTCCCTCCTCTTCCGTCCCCTCCTCTCCCCCTCCTCACCCGCTACCGCTCCCACTCCTCACGACCTCCCTTCCCCCGCCTCCCACCTGGCCCTAGCCACCCTGACGGCCCGATCTCCGTCCTGGCGATATTCTGCCGGCTCACACTCCTCACCCCCTCCTCCCCCGCTCACCCTCCCTCTGCACCCTCCCTCCTCCCTTACGACCCCTCCCTTAAGCCTCCAACCTCTCCTCCCCTCCTCACCACTCTCCTCCCTCTCTCTCCTTTCTCTTCTCTCCTCTCCTTTCATCCCTCCATCCCCCCCTGTCCTCCCCATGCCCCCAATGAAGTTCTCTCTCTCCCTCAGTTTCACCTGGAGCTCCTCTCGGACCGACCGCCACACGGTCACCGTCATGACAGGCCAGGTGGTGGACACCTTCGACACCGACTTCCGGGAGCTGTACGCTGCCTCTACCCACGTGGACCTGTACAAGGAGTTCCACCTCAGCCGACCGCCTCTGCCAGCCCCAGTCAGGAAGGTCCCTCAGCAGCCTGCGCCCCTGCAGCCTGCGCCCCTGCCCGTATCCACCTCACGCTTCCAGGTGGCTCTGGGCGACTCCCGTCAGGCCGACCTCAAGGTCCCCGCTCACAAATATCACAACCCCAAATACTCCCTGGTTGTGGGGCTCAGCGGTGGGCACACGGGCTCCCTGCAGGACTTGTCTTCTCTGGGGAGGTCGGTGACCAGCCAGGCTCTCCCTAACGGGAGTGCCAGTAAGCAGCAGGTGTCTCCTCTGACCTCCAGCCTCGCTGCACCAGCAGGGGAGGAGGGCCAGTGTAACGGAGGGGGGAGTAAGACCACGGCATTCGGTAGCAAGAAGCAACGCAGCTCCTTCAGACTTTTCCTCAACGGCCGGGCGGCCAATCAGGGCCCGGATACGATATTGGAAGGTGTGGCTTCCCAGCCAAACCCCTCCCCCGCCAAGAAGAAGGAGGAGAGCACAGCTTCAGACGAGCTGGAGGACTCGTTTGAGATCATCGAGAGGCCGTCAGTACCCAAGCAGAAGACCAAGAAGCTGTCTAAGCTGACTCAGAGGAGCTTGTCTCTGCAGACCATCAACGCCGGCGAGGACGAGGGTAAGCTCCGCCTCCTGCCTGTGGGCCGCTTGGCTCCGCCTCCTGCTTGTGGGCCACTTGGCTACGCCTCCTGCCTGTGTGTGTGTGTGAGCGCTGCTGTTTCCTGGTCTCATGCGTTTCCTCCTGTCCTGCCCACAGGGAAGAAGAAGAAGAAGAACTGCATCCAGTCCTGAGAGGTAGACAGGCCAGAGGGAGGAGTCTGGGAGAGGGAGAGAGAGAGAGGGAGAGAGAGAGAGAAAGAGGGGAGGGAGGAGTCTGGGAGAGGGAGAGAGAGAGGGAGGGAGGAGTCTGGGAGAGGGAGAGAGAGAGAGAGGGAGGGGAGGGAGGACTCTGGAAGAGAGAGAGGAGGGGAAGAAGAGAAGGGAGAGAAGGGAGGAAGGAGAAGGGAGGAGAGGAGACAGGAGGACCTGCAGACACTAGAGACTACCACAGACTACCAGACACTACTAGAAACTTCCAGACACTAGCGATGAGTCTGACCTTGCCTGGACTATCTGGACGGCCCCCTGTGTCTCCTTCAAAAGACGTCCCCATTTTACCCCTCTCATCGCTGCTGCCATGGTTACCAGGTGAAATCAGATCCGTTTTTCTCGTCGCTCCGCACGGTACGAGTTACAGAGCCCCATGACATGCAGTCAGCGTCTAACTACAAGTGCAAACTGGAACAGTGCAGGTCGTGAAGGAAGAGTGTCAGAGAGCCAGTGTACTGATGCTTGGAGGAATACACAGAACTCAGAATCACAGATTAAATCGTACAGATTAAATCCTCCTGGTGACATATTTCATCTTTGTACCATATGTGCAGGACAAATAAGGTGTTCTTCACTGTACAGAACCAATACGTTACATGCCTCTTTGCCTTGTCCCGCATGGCGTGTGTGTCCGTGTGTGCACGAATGTGTGTGTGTCCGTGTGTGCACGGGGTTGTGTGGGTGTGCATGGATGTGTGTTTGTGTGCGTGTGTCCGTGTGTGGACAGGTGTGTTTGTGTGTCCGTGTGTGCACGGGGTTGTCCGTGTGTGCACGGTTGTGTGTGTGTGTGTGTGTCCGTGTGTGCACAGGTGTGTTTGTGTGCGCACGGATGTGTGTTTGTGTGCGTGTGTGCACAGGTGTGTTTGTGTGTGTGTGCACGGGCGTGTGTGTGTCCATGTGTGCACAAGTGTGTGTGTAAATGAGAAACTGGAGAAAAAAACCCTTTTGAAGTGCTTTGAGTACTTTCAGACCTGAAAGCAGTAAACACAGTGTGTTTACTGGGACTGATGTGAACCCAGCAGAACCTTCTGTGCGGTTCTGCTGCTCAGTCTGCATGCAGCCCGCCTTTGAGCCAATGCGTGACCCGTTTCGACAAGTCTGATTGGACGGAACCACGTGCTTCTTAATCCTTTGCGTTGCTATGGCGATAGAATTGATGTGGGTTTTCTTACCAAGGAGGCCGTAAAAGGGAACATCTGTCTGTTGTCTCGGTAACGTCTCGTGTGACAGTTGACCATTTTGCACTTTTGACCTTTTCTGTTAAACTGTCAAAGACACCTTGAAAATGCTGTCAAAAAAACTGGTGAACTGCCTCAAAGAAAGCCAACGTCCTTTCACACCAAATTCAAATAAAAGACAACTAGACCATGTCTAGGTTTATTTAGATTTGTTTTGAGTTTTGTTTTGTTTTGGTTCAGAAACGGTCTGAAGTTTGTTTTTCATTCATTGTGCAAATGTGTTCATGTGTTCACTAGTGTATCTTATAAAAGGGCTTGTCTGGCAAATTTGCTTCTGTCCTCTAGGATGTTTCTGCTGATTGTAGATTTGGTTTTTAGGGTGGAGTGAAAGTGTTTCAGGCAGCAAAATGTTATCTTTGGATAGATGGCTAAGTGTGATTATTACCACTCTTGTTCAAGGGAGAAAGTTCTGATGAAATCATTTTGGTCTATAGCTTCTCCTGTAGCCTATAGCCTCTCCTGTAGCCTATAGCTTCTCCTGTAGCCTATAGCTTCTCCTGTAGCCTATAGCCTCTACTGTAGCCTGTAGACTCTTGTATAGCCTGTAGGTCACCTTCCACAGACGTGCTATTTCAAAGAGGCTGAGAACGTGGCTGTGACACTACCGTGTTCACAGTAGAGGAACACACACACGCCCTTAAACACACACGAAAACACACAAACCCGCACACATACGCTCACTTCCACGCACGCACTCACTCAAGCACACAAACACCACTAACACACCCATAAACACAGGAAATAACATACATGACTTGACGCACAACAGGTGCAGCATTCAGCTGAATACAAACTCAGATCCAATCTCATGTCGGAGTTTATAAGCCTTGTCCTCCAGGCATGGGTTAAGCCTTGTCCTCATGAAAGAACTACTGATAATGTTTTAAGAACTCCACTGATAATGTTTAAAATCTTAGACTGAAGCTTAATCCTTCTCTAGGAAACTGGGTCATACTGTCTATACAAAAGCACAGTTCCTGTTCTGCTTCTAAAGAAACTTCTACTGAGTACAAAGAACACTCCTGAGAGAAAGGTTCCGACGGAGGTTTGTCATGGCAACCAGTGCCATGGCGATCTGACCCCCTCTGCTGGAGTAGGAAGCACAAAGCCGTTCTGGGTCCTTGTGACCTGATGCTGACTGAAGGAGCCCACATATGACGCACACTGCCATACAACTTTATTAATAATTGTAATAAAAATGATTTGTCACAAGGTCACTTGAGTTAGCAAAACAAATATGTTGTGTAAAATCTGTGTACATTTAAAGACAAATATATTATCATCAGACTCTGTGAATTTTTCAGTGAAATAAAATATTTTAAAAGCACAGAAAGATTTCATTTGTATAAATACATATTTATATTAGTATAGTATTTAGTTACATCCCAAATATTGGATTGTCAACAGGAAGACTAACCCATATCACTCTTGGATGATATCATCACAAATCGAGAAAATAGCTTAGAAATATTGTATTTATGTATAAATACTTGTCAGTGTGTCGAGCCATTTCTAAAGACCACAGGAACACTAGTTTGAAAGAGGTCAGCATCAGGAAGCGACTGGAGGAAGTGACATCGCTGACAAGGAAAACAAACATGTTCCATTTCCAGTCTGATACACGACGAAACACGACATTTTTCCAGTTGTTAACAATAGATATGAGAGACTCCAGCATGGAGAATCTTTAATGGTAAATTGCACTACTTCACAGTACTGTAGCACACATCTGAAGATCTGACTGATTGGCTCAGACTACACGTCTTCCTCGACTGAAGAGTTTTCCACTCTGAGCTCGTCAAATCTGCTCGTGTCCAGCCCTTCATCCAAGCCACGTCAAGCAGGACTTCACATCTGCCCATAGAAATGCAGCTAAACCTGTCTACACACTCAGGAAACTCAAGAAAACAGACAAGATGGAGGAAATGCTGTGAGGAAGGGGGATCTCCCCTTCCAGAGACGTCGGATCACGTCTTCCACTCGGTCACGCTTCAAGGGTACAGACGAAAACGGAAAATGTTCAAAGCGGACGTGGAAACGCAGGTCTTCAGAGTCTTCGTCTTCTGCTTCGCCGGGGCCTCATCCAGCCTTAATCCTGAGGCCTGCTGTTGGTGATGATCTTCCTCTTCCTCGAGGACACCAGATCGTAGAAGGGGTCCTTAGCAATGCTTGCCCTGCCAGGACGAACGTCACAATCAGAATCACAATCGACTGTACTGACCGAGCATGTAACCAGGACAAACGTCACAATCAGAATCACAATCGACTGTACTGACCAAGCATGTAACCAAGACGACCGTCACAATCAGAATCACAATCAACTGTACTGACCGAGCATGTAACCAGGACAAACGTCACAATCAGAATCACAATCGACTGTACTGACCGAGCATGTAACCAGGACGAACGTCACAATCAGAATCACAATCGACTGTACTGACCGAGCATGTAACCAAGACGACCGTCACAATCAGAATCACAATCAACTGTACTGACCAAGTACCGGTTCTTACATTCCTCTCAGCGTCCACACACAGACGTCAATATTATTATTTTTTTTATGTATCAAACGAAGGTAGTTCCATCAAATCATTCTTATGATCCTGCTATTAGGTTGCTATTTCTAAAGACTTGACCTGAAGATCTGCAAACATTACTGAAGTGAAAGGATGAATAAAACCCAAATGGGCTAATTTGAGGAAGTGCAACCCTGTTGTGACCAACCCTGACCTGCCTGCTATGTACTACGTTGTACTATGTATCTACGTTATGTACGCTCGTCTCTCACCTCCACAGTCCCTGCAGCATGAAGGATTACTGAGCTGAACATTCAGACAGAAATACAATACAGGAGGATCTCATGATTACAAGGTAAGTATGGCCATTTAGATTCTTACCTTGGACTGATATAGGAACAAAACCCTTGAGGGCCAATCACAAAGCAGCTCTAATACCACCTAGCTGACTAGCTATTATGTTTATAATCCCCTACACAGCACTAGCTAGCTGACTAAAATAACACGATCTTCCTGCATTCCCTTCAAATAGATCAATCTGAGCCCATAAGGAAGCTGCCTCATAACTTCAGTCCTAGTCGGCGTCAAACGTCTCCCAGCCCTTCCACAAGAGGGGCCCTTGGCCTGACCTGAGGGCCAGTATCCAGTCATCTCTCTCTGCAGCCGAAGTGGCCCTCATCTTGTACGCCTGGTGCTTCCCCTCCACCACCCGGCCTCCACTCGCTGTCTTACACGCCTTGATCTTCTGGCCCGCGGGGGTGTAGAGCTCCAGACAATACTACACACACACACACGCAGAAAACACACACACACACACAGCAGACGCACACACACAGACGCACACACACACACACGCAGAAAACACACACACACACAGAAAACACACACACAGCAGACACACAGACACAGCAGACACACATACACACACACAGCAGACACACACACGCAGAAACACACACAGCAGACACACACACACACAGACACATAGCAGACACACACACACAGAAAACACACACAGCAAACGCAGACACACACACAGAAAACACATGCAGCAAACACACACACACAGACACACACACACACACAGAAAACACACACAGTAAAACAACAATAAATACACAACCATTGCACAACAAATATTCACAAACACATTCAAAGTGTGTATACAGTACATCTCTGTAACTGTGTGTAAGTTACTCATCTCATTCCTCTCTTGCAGAAGCTGTGACTGGTTTAGCACTCTGACAGCTAATATAGAAACTAAAGCTAGCTAGCTAACTTCCTCCCAGGCCATACAAGGACCTGTCTGTCTGACAGGACCTTAGACATGGTGCCCAGTACCTGTCTGTCTGACAGGACCTTAGACATGGTGCCCAGTACCTGTCTGTCTGACAGGACCTTAGACATGGTGCCCAGTACCTGCTTGCTTGAACTCTGGATCTCTCTGACACAAAGGTTTTCCAGTGGAATTATTCCTATAGGGTCTTTGTCCTGAGAGGGAGACAGAGAGAATCTATTACATCATACATTTATTCTTCCCTTAGTTCCATCTAAAATACCTTTGCATCATCAGTTGTGTTACTCACAGTGGTATACTGGAAATAATACAGGCAACTGTCAGTCAGAATAAACCACCGCCTCTTCCATGTCTTCACCCTGCCTCCTGCAGTGAAGAGGATGTTTCAGAGAATCAGCACTCTGTCTGCTCAGTGCTCCAGGAGCTTCCTATCTGTCATCTCCTCCAACTGATATAAGATCACCTGCTGTGTGTATGTACTGTGCTGTGTGTGTGTACTGTGCTGTGTGTGTGTACTGTGCTGTGTGTATACACTGTGCTGTGTATGTACTGTGCTGTGTGTGTGTACTGTGCTGTGTGTGTGTACTGTGCTGTGTGTGTACTGTGTGTGTACTGTGCTGTGTGTATGTACTGTGCTGTGTGTATGTACTGTGCTGTGTGTGTGTACTGTGCTGTGTGTGTGTACTGTGTGTGTACTGTGCTGTGTGTATGTACTGTGCTGTGTGTGTGTACTGTGTGTGTACTGTACTGTGTGTGTACTGTGCTGTGTGTGTACTGTGTATGTACTATGCTGTGTGTGTGTACTGTGCTGTGTACTGTGCTGTGTGTATGTACTGTACTGTGCTGTGTGTGTGTATGCACTGTGCTGTGTGTGTACTGTGCTGTGTTTATGTACTATACTGTGCTGTGTGTACACACTGTGCTGTGTGTATGTACTGTGCTGTGTGTATACACTGTGCTGTGTGTGTACTGTGCTGTGCTGTGTGTATGCACTGTGCTGTGTGTATACACTGTGCTGTGTATGTACTGTGCTGTATGTATGTGCTGTGCTGTGTGTATGTACTGTACTGTGTATGCACTGTGCTGTGCTGTGTGTGTACTGTGCTGTGTGTATGTACTGTACTGTGTATGTACTGTGCTGTGTGTATGTACTGTGCTGTGTGTGTGTACTGTGCTGTGTGTATGTACTGTGCTGTGTGCATGTGCTGTACTGTGTATGCACTGTGCTGTGCTGTGTGTACTGTGCTGTGTGTATACACTGTGCTGTGTTTATGTACTGTGCTGTGTGTATACACTGTGCTGTGTGTATGTGCTGTGCTGTGTGTATATACTGTGCTGTGTGTATGTACTGTACTGTGTATGCACTGTGCTGTGCTGTGTGTACTGTGCTGTGTGTATGTGCTGTGCTGTGTGTATACACTGTGCTGTGTTTATGTACTGTACTGTGTATGTACTGTGCTGTGTGTGTGTACTGTGCTGTGTGTATGTACTGTGCTGTGTGTGTGTGTGTGTGTGTGTACTGTGCTGTGTGTATGTACTGTACTGTGTATGTACTGTGCTGTGTGTGTGTGTACTGTGCTGTGTGTATGTACTGTGCTGTGTATGTATGTACTGTGCTGTGTGTATGTACTATACTGTGCTGTGTGTATGCACTGTGCTGTGTGTGTGCTGTGCTGTGTGTGTGTGTACTGTGCTGTGTTTATATACTGTGCTGTGTGTATGTACTGTACTGTGTGTATGCACTGTGCTGTGCTGTGTGTATGCACTGTGCTGTGTGTGTGTGTACTGTGCTGTGTGTGTATGTACTGTGTGTATGTACTGTACTCTGTGTGTATGTACTGTGTGTATGTAATGTACTGTACTGTGCTGTGTGTATGTACTGTGCTGTGTGTGTGTATGTACTGTACTGTGTATGCACTGTACTGTGCGTGTGCACTGTGCTAGACAGATAGTTTCATACAGCACACGTTGCTATGTCTCTATACAGATAGTTTCAGACAGCACACATTGCTATGTCTCTATACAGATAGTTTCAGACGTTGTGCACGTCAGTAGAGATGTTCTCACCTATTTTGAGCAGCCATCCTTCCCTGTCAGGGTTGAAGAAAGTGTGTGTGAGGTCGTTTCCATCATCCTCCGGAATCTTGAAAGGCTCGTTACGAATGCTGTCGTACATTTTCTGGAGATCAGGACGGTGAGGAAGACACAAACAAACAACAACACAGCAATGGTGAACAGCTGGAATAATCAGCAAAGATCAGAACACAACATCTTCCTTGTTTGGTTTTGAGTTATTGACTTTCTGGTTTTGTGTTATTGACTTCTTGGTTTTGTGTTATTGACTTGCTGGTTTTGTGTTATTGACTTTCTGGTTTTGTGCTATTGACTTTCTGGTTTTGTGTTATTGAATTCCTGGTTTTGTGTTATTGACTTCCTGGTTTTGTGCTATTGACTTTCTGGTTTTGTGTTATTGAATTCCTGGTTTTGTGTTATTGACTTCCTGGTTTTGTGTTATTGACTTCCTGGTTTTGTGTTATTGACTTCCTGGTTTTGTGCTATTGACTTCCTGGTTTTGTGTTATTGACTTCCTGGTTTTGTGTTATTGACTTCCTGGTTTTGTGTTGTTGACTTCCTGGTTTCTTGTTGTTGACTTCCTGGTTTTGTGTGATTGACTTCCTGGTTTCTTGTTGTTGACTTCCTGGTTAATCGGGTGTTTAATCACTGTGTCCTTATCAGGTGGATTACTTCAGAAAACACCTTGTGAAGCAGCATTCAAAGGAAAAGCTCTGATGTGAACACATTTTCTCCGTACAATATGTGTGCGTGTGTGTTTTTCTGTATGTGTTTGTGTGTGTGTATGTTTGTGTATGTTTGTGTATGTGTGTGTTTGTCTGTGTGTGTGTGTTTGTGTGTGTTTGTGTGTGTGTATGTTTGTGTGTGTGTGCATGCTGAAAACCGATAAGGTCTCCAAGCTGATAAAGAAATGACTCTTTTCACGGAAACTGATTACATCCAACTATTCCCCTCGTCTGAGCTCTTGAAAGTGTACAATAGAGTCTGAACCTGTTGAGGTTAGAGTGTGAGTGTGTTAGAATAATGGCTAACCCTCACACACTCACACACTCACACACGCTCACACACACACACATGCTCGCACAAGCACACACTCCCACACTCGCACACACGCACACACACTCACACACACCCGCTCACACACACACACACACGCTTGCACACACACACACTCCCACACTCGCACACACACACACCCGCTCACTCACAAACACTCACACACACACACTCAAACACACACTCTCTCACACACACACACACACTCACTCACTCACAACACTCACACACACACACAGTCACTCACACACTCACACACACAGCCACACACTCACACACACACTCACACACCCAAACTCACTCACTCACACACTCACTCACACACACTCACACACACTCACACAAACACTCACCATGAGCAGCTCATTAGGCAGGTCTCCTCCGTTGTTGATGCCTCTGTTCATGGAGATGAAGCGTTCCAGGGTGGTCTTGTCCTTCACGTTGGGGTTGTGGAGGCTGGTGTTCAGCATGATGATGGCAAACGACAGGATGTAGCAGGTGTCTGGGACACACACACACACACACACTCACACACAGAGACACAGACACACACACACACACATACACACATAGACACACACACACACACACATCAAAACGACACACACACACACATGTAAAACAGACACACACACAGTACAGACACACGCATACACAGAATCTCTGTCAATGTTCCTGCTAACTTGGTTCCACGCACTGGCCCCTGTTTGAAAGTGCTGTCTGACAAGGCTGTGTGGCTCCAGCCTTGCTGTAGTAGTCTGCTACCTGTGGACTGGAACACCCCAGGGTTGCAGTCGCAGTAACGGGAGGCGAAGGCCTCCATCATCCTAGCCTAATCTTCTGGGCTTCCCAGGAGACGAAAAACTCCACGATGAACTGTCTGCTATCTGGACACACACAACACACACAGGGACCAGACACACACACACACGCACAGGAATGCACACACTAGTGAATTCACACACACACACATGAAGGGACATACACACACATACACAGGACACACACACACACACACAGGACATATACACACAGGGACATACACTGCACACACACAGGACATGCACACACAGGAGCAATACACACACAGGGTACATACACACACACACACATGGACATTACACACACAAATGATCGAGAATACATCTATCCTCAGGTCGATCAATGAAATCGACGACACAAGATGATCACATTTAGACACATCACAAGATACCGACATCACACCACACACTAACATAGTGACCTGTCATTCCTATCTGACACTATACACTTTAGGTCTCCATTTCTATACACTATCGACTCACCGATAGCAGTCTAACTACGAGAACGGTATTAGTGCTAATCATATTGTAGCAATGTGAGCTGATACACCGAACATTATGCGATGGCAAACTGACGACAAGCAGCCTATACAAATCACGAGCAACAACAACAGACACAAGCGGACAGAGTCAAGACAGCCACTTCACTGACACTCATATTCAAGCCACCAACATGGACAAAGCCCTGCAGAAATTGCACCACATAAATACTGACGACATCCTCATGCAAATGAAATCTACCTCACTATCTGAAACATGGAAAACGCACCAACTACCTATCTAAGCAGCAGCACGAGCTATAGAGTCACCATGCATAGACAAGAGATGTATAGCTGTCCTTGTGGATACTATACGACAAAGTAGAAGTTGGTTTCAAAAGTCCAATCGATACCAACTCTGCCGTAGTAGCACTAATGAACTATATTAACGACTCAAGACGCGCAGGCAGATGTCGTATGACGATATCCTGTCCTTGGGCCTACTGTCCTGAAAGTTTTAAGATGTTTCCCTGCTTCAACACACCTGAGTTCCCCTTTCTAAGGGGTCCCTGGGGTATATAACCATTTTAACAGTTGAATCCATTAATATGGTGCATGTTGAGGTGAAAACGTAAAAAACATGAGAATTTGCTGTTTCATCATCCACAATCAACTCATGTAAACATACTCATTCAGAATGCACTTTAACGAGCTGAGTTGACTAGACAAATGTTCTGGCGACAAACTACATTAGGTGCTGATCCCCGCCTGTGTTGAACAACATGTTTTGTTCACGTGACCCAGACAAATATCCTAGAAAAACGTACCTTTTTCGGGTCTGTGTTGAATTTCTTTTTCCCACATAAGAACCTCTCGTTCATTAATTGGATTTTGCTGCAGAGAGAGAGAGGAGAATGACAGACACGCCAGTCAGTTGTGTTGGCGGTCTTCCCATGTCAGTTGTGTGAGTTAAGTGTCGATGCTGTGATCTCAAAGGTAACACTTGGGGTTGCTGTGGTCGTCCTGCCAGGAAAACAACGTTTGGTTTCATGTCACTGACATATGAGGTTAGCAGTACACACCCAAACACCCAAACACACAGACCCCCCAACCTCCCCCCACACACACCCACGCACAACACACACCAGACCCACACACCACAACACACACACACCAGACCCACACACACACAGCGTTTCTGTTCCTCTATTAGATTATGCGACAGAGGGGAGGTTTGCTCTTGTGACTCTCTTGTCTGTTCCATCTCTTATCTCTCTCCTCTCTCTCTCTCTTGTCTCTCCTCTGTTCCATCTCTTAGTTCTCTCCTCTCTCTCTTGTCTCTCCTCTCTTCCATCTCTTAGCTCTCTCATCTCTCTCTTGTCTCTCCTCTGTTCCATCTCTTAGCTCTCTCCTCTCTCTCTTGTCTCTCCTCTGTTCCATCTCTTAGCTCTCTCCTCTCTCTCTCTTGTCTCTCCTCTGTTCCATCTCTTAGCTCTCTCATCTCTCTCTTGTCTCTCCTCTGTTCCATCTCTTAGCTCTCTCTTGTCTCTTCTCTGTTCCATCTCTTAGCTCTCTCCTCTCTCTCTCTTGTCTCTCCTCTGTCTTTTCTCTCCTCTCTTCTCTGTCAACAGGGGTGGTTCGAGGGACAGGGGGCAAGGGGGGGCAGAGTGGGCAGTGGGGGGACCAGTCCCCCTGTGACAACAAGCTTGGAACCCCTTTGGGTCCCCCGTCTAACAGTGAAACTGACCCCAGCTTGGCCTCCCTTGTTAGAATGATGTAGAAGCTCCCCTCCCTGCCAAGAGAGTAGGAGGCCATCTTTACCTCAGCTTCTGCTGCTCAGCGCTTGCCTCAGTAGTGATGATGCTGCTGCTCCCCAACATCAGCCTCTGCAGAATCAGGAAATGACACGTTGGTGACACGGAAAGTGCAGCTGGGCACGACACGGTTCCGAGGTCGGTTTAGAAACGCAGCTATCCTCAGGTCAGTTTACAAAAACAGCTATCCTCAGGTCAGTTTACAAAAACAGCTATCCTCAGGTCAGTTTACAAAAACAGCTATCGTCAGCTCAGTTTACAAAAACAGCTATCCTCAGGTCAGTTTACAGAAACAGCTATCCTCAGGTCAGTTTACAGAAACAGCTATCGTCAGGTCAGTTTACAAAAACAGCTATCCTCAGGTCAGTTTACAAAAACAGCTATCGTCAGGTCAGTTTACAAAAACAGCTATCGTCAGGTCAGTTTTTTACAAAAACAGCTATCGTCAGGTCAGTTTACAAAGACAGCTATCATCAGGTCAGTTTACAAAAACAGCTATCCTCAGGTCAGTTTACAAAAACAGCTATCGTCAGTTTAGAAACGCAGCTATCATCAGGTTCTGCTTTGACCTCACAATGTCAGCGGAGGAATCAACTTCCAACTCCATCTCTCTCCCTCCCCCTCTCTCTCTCTCTCTCCCTCTCTCTCTGTCCCTCTGTCCCTCTCTCTCTCCCCCTCTCTCTCTGTCCCTCTGTCCCTCTCTCTCTTTTTTCTCTCTCTCTGTCCCTCTCTCTCTCTCCCCCTCACTCTCTGTCGGAGGAATCATTCTGTTTGTTATTTGGCCAGTAGTGGATCTGTGCTGGTTTGTGAGAGAGTCAGTCAGTGCTGGAGGAGTTTGAGCTACATACCTCTTGTTGGACTGTGTTTCCCCAATGCTGGTCTTCCTCCTTCCGGTCCACTGAGAGTACAATAGAGGAACCTGCGGGTCAGTAAAACACATGGACTTGAAGACACATCCAGGATAATGACTGATGATCGCTAAATGTGCAAACACTCCCTTAAGCTCTTCAAGCTGCTGATATTCAAGTGCCTTGACAATCGAACAACTACACCCATCGCATACAGTACTTTTATGCACTCATACGTAGAGACATAACACACAGAGTAAGTAACACTTAACAGAATAACTTGATCAAAGTTAACCTACCAACTAACTGACCCATCGTGTAGCTTATTATTTCATTATTTCATTGCCATCATCACAAGGCTAAAAGCTCATTCTGATCATTGAAACACATATTTCTGCAACACAGCAAGTCTAAGAAAAATCAAGAATATACTGCACGTGGGTATTGCTGTGCCTGTTAATGGTGTGTGTAAGAGAGTGACATGACAGTTTCCAACCTTTTCCCCAAAGGAAGCTGTTATTTCTTCTGCTCCCCATGTTGTTGTGCCTCACAGACTGACTCTAAACAGGAACCGTGTGTCAAGAACCCCTTTACTACAGCAGTGCTTTACTGTCTGGGGGTGGGTGAAACAGATCATGCAGGACAGTAGCTTAATATTTAGCCCCATCTAGCGGGCATGAAGACATCGTTGATTTCCTATCATATCTCGGTTGCTTTCTGTTCAAAGTATATAAAGAAGCTCATTTGAAATTCAATCAATAAAATGGGGGCGTTGAGATATTTTATGTCGAGTAAATCATCATCTTGGAATTATTATTTATTTGTATTAGTATTGCACGGATACGGTTAAGAAAGAGTTGAAACCGTCCCCACATCCTGCCATCTGTCGATCGGCTCGTGATGATGCGCTGCGCTCGAGCGCCAGACTCGTCTTCACCGTAAATCAAGCGTTGGCCACGAGAGCGAGCGCGCTTGAGACGGGCGTTGTAAAATAGCGAGACGCGAACCTGTTTCCTGTAGCCCACTTCGTCTCTATCACACTTCGGCCTGACATTTAGTAAACAGCAGGGGTTTCTTCCAGCACTTGGACAATGCAAGCCATCAAATGTGTGGTGGTCGGGGATGGGTAAGTCTGAGGATAAAGTTTTTTTTAAAACTTACTTTACTAAAACAGTTCACGCCATCGTCTCATCCGGAGCGTCAAGTTAAGATTCAGGTGTCGACAGGGTGGGGACATTTACAGTTGCATCAGAAATTCAAGTTCTCACATGTTGCATAGTTGAGTGTGAGTGTTATAGCGAAGGAGAAAAAAATATGCATATATTACATTTGAGTTTTAATGAAAGTTATGTTTAAATCTAGTTGCTGGCTAAATTATCAGAGGTTGGTGTGATTATATGCCTTGCAGCCATGGGGATGTTAACAGCTAACACGGAGCATCGCCGCAAAGTTGATTTCTGGAAAACAATACCGGACTATTATCTCAGAATTAATCAGACATCCGAGAAAAATTGTGAAATCGTTTCTGTAGTTGTTTTGTTTTATTCTCAGAACAAAGAACATTTTAGGCCTTTTTGATTAAAAAAAAAAGAAAAAAAAAGGAACTAGCTAAGCTTGGTGTGAATATACCAGGAAGAAGGAAGGACTTTAGCAATATTTCTTTCAAAATGGATTCTGAGATGAATCTTCTAACAAGAGATGGAGAGAGATAACGATGGAAGAGTAACTAAACTCATAGCAGCGTTGCGTAACACTAAAAATCAATTCGCAAAGATTGTGGGTAGAATATAATCTATCTGGAATGAAACCTGTCCCTATTTGAAGTTCCTTTACTTAGTTTCAGTGTTGCCACTTGTAGTATCTCCGCTATGTGTTGGACAAAGCAAGCCATGCTGTTCCTCTTTCTTCGGTTTTCCCTTCAGCAGCAGGTGACAGAAGGCCTGGTCGTTAATGTCCAAGCTCAGCCTCTGAGGTTTGAAGCACAGAAACATTAAAAGGCCTCTGATCAGGTGTTTCCAGGTGATAATCAAGAGGGCCAATAGAGGATGAGGCCAGAATCTGACCTCCAATCAGGGAGAGAGATCCTCTGGGGTGAATAACAGACCCTGGCATGGTGCAACACTGGCAAGGAGCGCAACCGGTCAACCATTCTAGCTGTGAATAGTAACATTCTCACACATCATTTTATTCAAATGATGATTATGAGAAGAATACTTTTGATTTAAAGGTGCCTTCCAAGGCACTGACAGACAGCATGCAGTATAAACACACATGCAGAAAACGGAGAATCCTCAAACACCAAGATCCAGTGTGGATCAGACATGCAGATGAAGGGGTGGGACCAGTGATGGTCGTACAGAACGCAGGGGGAACATAAACACAGACAGAAGCTCTGATACAAACAGACGAGTCAGGTGACGAGGCGTTCTGTCAGTCGTGAACATCGACTGAATGAACTGGTGTCATTTCTGTGTCCGTCTGTACGTGAAGCCTGGTCTGAAAGGACCGTGTGCACACTTCTTCCGCTGCGATCCTCTGCGCAGTGTGTCTGCAGAGGCTGTGGTTGTTGTGGGTGGAGTGTGTGTGTGTGTGTAGAGGTGTGTTTGTTAGTGGAGGTGTGTGTGCGTGTGTATGGAGGCGTGTTTGCTAGTGGAGGTGTGTGTGTGGAGGTGTGTGTGTTAGTGGAGGTGTGTGTGTGAGTGTGTAAGTGTGTGTGTGGTTGGAGGTGTGTGTGTGTGGAGGTGTGTGTGTGTGGAGGTGTGTTTCTGCTCTAGTTGGAAGTGGTGTCTTGTTAGTGGAGGTGTGTGTGTGTGTGTGTGTGTGTGTGCGAGGAGGTGTGAATGTGTGTGTGTGTGTGGAGGTGTGAATGTGTGTGTGTTTGTGGAGGTGTGTGTGTGTGTGGAGGTGTGAATGTGTGTGTGTGGAGCGTGTGCTCGGTGTGTGGAGGTGTGAATGTGTGTGTGTGAGTGTGTGTGTGGAGGTGTGTGTGTGTGGAGGTGTGAATGTGTGTGTGTGGGTTGTGTGTGCCGAGGGTGTGGGGTGGTGTGTGGAGGCGTCCTGTATGCGTGTGGTGTGAGGTAGGTCGGTGAATGTGTGTGCTGTGTGTGCGAGTGTGTATGTCTGTGCTGGAGGATCTGTGCCATGTGTGTGTGTTTGTGGTGTGGTGTGTGTGTGAGTATGTGTGTGGTGTGGTGGAGGGGCTCGTGAAGTGTGTGTGTGGAGGTGTGTGTGTGTGTGGAGGCTCTGTTGTGTGTGTGTGAGTGTGTGGAGGGACGGTTGTCGCTGGTGGAGGTGTCCGTCGCTCGTGTGTGTGTTTGTATGGGGTGTGTGTGTGTGTGTGTGTGTCGTCGTTGAGGTGTGTGGGTGTGTGTGTGGAGTGTGTGTGTGTGTGTGTGTGTGGAGGTTGTGTGTGTGGTGCTGGAGCGTGCTGTGTGCATGTGCGGACGGTAGCTGTTGGAGGTTGTGTGTTGTGTGTGTGTGGTCTGTGACGGTGTGGAGAGAGAGAGAGAGAGGGGGGAGAGAGATGGCAGTTGGAGAGTAGGAGTGCTAGTACCAGGAGGTCCCTCTGCTCTGACTCAAAGCAAAACTAACGCTATGCATGTGTGTGTGTGTGTGCGCGTGTGTGTGTATGCATGCGTGTGTCTGGGTGATGCGAGTGTGCGTGTGTGTGTATGCATAAGTGTATCTGGGTGAGTGTCTGAAGAGCATGGTTACATGCACATTTCTCCTGCTGATTTGCACACATGCTACTGTTAACCTAAGGATCAGCATTCCGAGCAGCAGATCTCCAGATCTCCTTATTTTCTAGCCTCAGGTGTTGTTTCCTTGCTCTCTGCACCCGTCCCTTCCCTGCATTCCTCCATCCTGCCCGAACACGCAGGTTGCCTCCGCTCGCAGGTATTCTCTCCCTGCTGCACCTCGTTCCTCCCTCGTTCATCCCCCTCCGTTAAAGCTGGCTTAGTGTTGGGTAACGAGAAGTGAAAACTGATCTCTAATTATCAGAAGGCAGGCCAGTTTGAAAGAGTCCCTCTACCTGGTAATCAATCATGTCACAGTGTGTGTGTGTGTGTGTGTGTGTGTGTGTGTGTGTGTGTGTGTGTTGTGTGTGCTGTGTGTGTGTGTGTTGTGTGTGCTGTGTGTGTGTTGTGTGTGTGCTGTGTGTGTGTGTTGTGTGTGCTGTGTGTGTGTGTTGTGTGTGTGCTGTGTGTGTGTTGAGTGTGTTGTGTGTTGAGTGTGTTGTGTGTGTGTGTGTGTTAGCACACAGCTTATTTCCCTTCTTCTCTGTTTCAGAGCGGTGGGTAAGACATGTCTGCTCATCAGCTACACCACCAACGCCTTCCCTGGAGAGTACATCCCCACAGTGTGAGTACAGACACACAACACACACACACACAACACACACAACACAGAACGCACTCAACACACACAAAGCACACACAATACACACACAACACACAACATACACACAACACACAACACACTCAACACACACACAGCACACACACACACACAACACACACACACACAATACACACACACACGCATACACAGAACACGCGCACACACAAACACAACACACACAAAACACACACAACACACACACACAACACACACGCACAACACACACACACAACACACACACACTTCCCTGGGGAGTACATCCCCACAGTGTAAGTACACACACACACACAACACACACACACACAACACACACACACACTTCCCTGGGGAGTACATCCCCACAGTGTAAGTACAAACACACAACACACACACACAAACAACACACACAACACACACACAACACACACACACTTACCTGGGGAGTACATCCCCACAGTGTAAGTACAAACACACAACACACACACACACACAACACACACACGACACAAACACAACAACAGCCAGTGTGATGTTACATATCAGACCCAGTGTGATGTTGTATGTCAGACCCAGTGTGATGTTGTATGTCAGACCCAGTGTGATGTTGTATGTCAGACCCAGTGTGATGTTGTCCCGCCCTGCAGGTTCGATAACTACTCCGCTAACGTGATGGTGGACAGTAAACCAGTCAACCTGGGACTGTGGGATACAGCTGGACAGGAAGACTACGACCGACTCAGACCGCTGTCTTACCCGCAGACGGTAACACTCAGATACACACACACACAGATACACACACACACAGATACACACACACACTCAGATACACACACACACACTCACTTTCACACACTGACATACACACACACACACACACACACACAGATACACACACACACAGATACACACACACAGATACACACACACACAGATACACACACACACGCAGATACACACACACACACTCACTTTCACACACTCGCTTTCACACACTGACACACTCACACACACACACACACAGATACACACCGTCACACACACACACACAGATACACACCCTCACACCATCACACACACACACTGACACACACAGATACACACCCTCACACACTCACACACACACACACTGACACACACGGATACACACACTTACACACACCACAGTCAAAAATGTTCACACGATACCTTAGCATTGTGAACAATACTACAAGCATTGTGTCAGGTTGACCAGAGTTGTGTGTGGTGTGTGTGTTGTATGTGTGTTGTGTGTGTGTTGTATGTTTGTTGTGTGTGTGTTGTGTGTGTGTTGTGTGTGTGTGTTGTATGTGTGTTGTATGTGTGTATTGTATGTGTGTGTTGTATGTGTGTTGTATGTGTGTTATGTGTGTGTTATGTGTGTAATGTGTGTGTTGTGTGTGTGGTATGTGTGTTTTATGTATGTGTTGTTTGTGTGTTGTGTGTGTGTTGTGTGTGTTGTGTGTGTGTTGTGTGTGTGTGGTGTGTGTTTGTGTGGGCTGTCCCTTCAGGATGTGTCCTAGCTGCTTCGCTTGGTGCAGCCCCGCTCGTTGAAAACGTCAGAGCCAAGGTGAGTCCCAGGACCACACACAGCATTACACCCCCGGGTACACCACGTGCTACACCACAAACACAAACTCCCACACATGTACACACACACATTCACTCACTCACTCAATCACTCGATCACTCTCTTTCTTACACACAGACACACACGTGCTACACACACCTGCTACACACATGTTACACAGGGTACACACACGTGCTACACACACCTGCTACACACATGTTACACAGGGTACACACACGTGCTACACACACCTGCTACACACACGTACCCTTACACTATGCTACAAGGGACAACACGACACCTGCTCACACAGTGCTACACACGTGCTACACACACGTACTACACACATGTTACACAGGGTACACACATGTGCTACACACACATGTTACACACACATGCTACACACATGCTACACACAACCATCTATAATACAGCTTCAACACACACTTAACATTTTCACATGCTACACAGGTTTACAGCACACTGTGCTACACATGCTCACGAGCAAACACGCTAAACACACACGCTACTCATACATGCTACAAACACATGCTACGCATATGCTAGACACAACATCTCTGCACACACATGTCTACACACACACACACCTGAATGCAGTTCTATCTTAAACATACACGCACACACCTGAATGCAGTCTCATCTGAAACACACTCACACACTTGAACACATCTAAAACACACACAGCTACAACACACATCTGCAACACACATGGCTATCACATTGCTAATATGACACATGGTCACCACACATGCTAAAACTGTGTAATATCACACATGCTACACACAGCATGCACACACACATGCTACCTGTCATAACACACATGTGTACTATCACACATGCTAGCACATGTGCTGATATACACACTGCTCACCAGAACATGCAACACCTCATCTACACATGTGCTATAAGCACACACATGCTATACACACAATCTACTCCACATCTACACATGTGCTATACACACATGTGCTATACACACATGCTACACACACATGCTACACATGTGCTATACACACATGTGCTATACACACATGCTACACATACATGCTACACACACATGCTACACATGGGCTATACACACAAGCTACAGACATGCTACACACACATGCTATACACACATGCTACACATACATGCTACACACATGCTACACACATGTTACACACACATGCTACACACACATGCTATACATGGGCTATACACACATGCTACACACATGCTACACACACATGCTATACACATATTCTACACATACATGCTACACACATGCTACACACACATGCTACACATGGGCTATACACACATGCTACACACATGCTACACACACATGCTATACACACATTCTACACATACATGCTACCCACATGCTACACACATGCTATACACACATGCTACACATGGGCTATACACACCTTGTGGAGCTCAGGGGTTTAGTGGATCAAACTCTGTTCATCCCTGAAAGTAAAAACTCCAGGAGGAGACTGAATAACACGCTGCTTGAAACCTTGAACCAGGCCCTCGTTTTTATGCGTATTCGCCTTTGCACATTGAACCCCCTGCTGTCTTCAACATAGCCTTGCCTTTGCACATTTGCAGAAGTACGCAGTTAGTTTCCTGCTTTGCTTTCGTGGCTGTAGCCAGTCAGCTATGAACAAAGTACTGAGATGCTAAACTGCCAAAGCTGAAGAATGCATACTGGCAAAGCAAGGTGAGTCAGTAGGCAAACACTGTCACCTTATTGTTCCTAGACCTTACAAAGACAAGATTACCTTCAGTGGTCCTCCCACAGGCTGTTGTTGTCTGTGTGGTGTTTAAGGAACAAGATGATCGCACACTCTCGCGCATGTGCACACACGTTTACAGACACGCGTGCTCATACAGTCGCTCGCAAATCAGTGTGGCGCCATGTCACTCAGATGAAGCAAGATGTTCTTGGGCTGGAGCTGGCTGGATGGGAGCAGGGAGATCTGGAGCAGGGGAGGTCTGGAGCACGGAGGGTCTGGAGCACGCAGGGTCTGGAGCAGGGGAGGTCTGGAGCACGGAGGGTCTGGAGCACGGAGGGTCTGGAGCACGGAGGGTCTGGAGCAGGGGAGGTGTGGAGCACGGAGGGTCTGGAGCAGGGGAGGTCTGGAGCAGGGGAGGTCTGGAGCACGGAGGGTCTGGAGCAGGGGAGGTCTGGAGCACGCTGGACTGTTCCTCGGCCCTCTGTTTCGTTTAGCTGTGAACATCTGAGCCCTGGTATCAATCACGCTAGACTGCCAAGCCTGTCAGAAACAGTCTGTCTCAAGCCGTCTGTCACAAGCCGTCTGTCTCAAGCAGTCTGTCACAAGCAGCCTGTCACTCTGTCACAAACAGTCTGTCACACGCGGTCTGTCACAAGCAGTCTGTCACAAGCAGTCTGTCACAAGCGGTCTGTCACAAGCAGTCTGTCACAAACAGTCTGTCACACGCGGTCTGTCACAAGCAGTCTGTCACAAACAGTCTGTCACAAACAGTCTGTCACAAACAGCCTGTCTCAAGCAGTCTGTCTCAAGCAGTCTGTCACAAGCGGTCTGTCACAAGCAGCCTGTCACTCTGTCACAAACAGTCTGTCACAAGCAGTCTGACACAAACAGTCTGTCACAAACAGCCTGTCACAAACAGCCTGTCACAAACAGTCTGTCACAAACAGCCTGTTTCAAGCAGTCTGTCACAAACAGTCTGTCACAAACAGTCTGTCACAAGCAGCCTGTCACAAACAGCCTGTCACAAGCGGTCTGTCACAAGCGGTCTGTCACAAGCAGTCTGTCACAAACAGTCTGTCGCAAACAGTCTGTCACACGCGGTCTGTCACAAACAGTCTGTCCCTATTTAGTTATTTAGCTGGCAAATCGTCTTAATATTATTAAGTAGCACAAGTTCCTTAAGCTACAGCCACAGTACCCACCATCTCCCACCATGTTAACATCTCATCAAGTCTCCATGGTAACATTACTCCATTTAAATTGAAATACAGAGCGATCAGAGATGTGACAAATCAGAGTCTATTTAGAGAAGTAGACGAGGCGAACCTTGCGAGAGGTGGCCTTACCTGACAGAGATGGGATACGCCTTCGCAACGTCTGGGATAATTGACTATCAAGAGGAGCAGTAATTGGATGTTGTTGTCTGTGGTTATTACATTTGTGGAGCGCTTCACCGCAGAACCGGTGTGATTCCAAATATCTTTTAAATGCAGCTTAATTGTTTCTGGGATCCATTAGCTCTGGCTGTCGCTGCAAGTGTTTGCCTGCACTGCGTCAAGATCTGAGCAAACAGTTCCCAGCGTCACCCTCGCAGCTCCTCTCACCTCGCTCTTTTGAAAGCCTCAAGCCTGCAGTTTGAACGCGATGAATGCTTTTCTCTGAGGTGTGTGTAACGTGACTGTTCTCTGAGGTGAACGTTGTAACCGAACTGAAACTGAAAGAGCGTGGCTGACCTCTCTCTCTCTGGCTCGCTTTGAGGATACATCTGGCTGACAGCCATCAGTTCAGTTTGGTTGAAAATTAATTGCAGTGCTGACAGGCTTTGTCTGTATATTTACCATGCTTCAGTTATTAGGATGACATTCTCATTTATATTCTTTATCTGCTTATTTTATATGCGTGTGTATGCGTGGTCTTGTTTAACCACCCTTAAGGAACCTTGTAAACCAGGCATTGTGGGGACATTGTTTTTGGCCCCATAACATCAAGTGGGGTTTCGATGGTTTAGAGTTCGATTTGATTCAAAGGGAGAAAGTTGGAAGTTGATGATAACATAGTTTTAAGTGGTTGTGAATTGTCGGTCCTCACTAGGATTGTCAAACCAACCAGAGTGTGTGTGTGTGTGTGACGGTGTGTATGTGCTCCCTCTAGTGGTACCCTGAGGTGCGTCACCATTGCCCCTCCACACCCATCATCCTTGTGGGCACCAAGTTGGACTTGAGGGATGAGAAGGACACCATCGAGAAGCTGAAGGAGAAAAAGCTGGCACCCATTACTTACCCACAAGGCCTTGCTCTGGCAAAGGAGATAGGTAGGCTCCACTTCACCTGTGTGTTACTCACCACATCTTCACCATCTCACCACACCTGGAAGGAGATCTAGAGGAATTCTTCTTTGTTGTATTTGATTATAGTTAGCTGGCGTATTTTCTCCCCACGTTGCATGAATGCAAAACAGATAGTGCCATAAATACCACTGTCAAACCCTGTGGATTTGTTTTCCATCGTTCATTGATTTCACACTTTCGAAGCACAGTCTTTTGGCATGTGAGAGAATGGCTATTTTTAATATTCAACACCTACACAGGCTACCAGGGAAAGCAGTAATGAAATTCACTGTAAACGTATAAGCGGAGCTACTAGGCTTTCGATATCAAGTCAGTCAGTCAGCCGACGGGCAGATAACAGAAGCACATGGCAGGTGTTCATGTCAAGTCTCCCCTCAGTCCTAAGACCTGCAGGCAGAAGGAGGGAAGAGAGGACAGCAGGCAACCACAGAACCAAGTTATTAATACGTTTTAACAGTCTTCAGTTCGACATTTAAAAAGCTGTCACCCTTCAAAGCAAATCCTCCGCTCTGGAACGTGGCGTTGTCCTCGGTAACGCGAGCGGTAACCGCACGTGTGTCTCGTCCCCAGATTCGGTGAAGTACCTGGAATGTTCCGCCCTGACCCAGCGAGGGCTGAAGACCGTGTTCGACGAGGCGATCCGGGCAGTGCTCTGTCCCCAGCCCACCAAGGTGAAGAAGAGAGGCTGCCAGCTTCTCTGAGCTCGCACGCCCACTCTCACCGCCTCAGGGATCCTATGCAAAGGAAATGATACATTCACTTATTAAACTAGAGTATTTTGTCTCCTTCTTTGAACTTTGTTAAAAACCTGGGATCTGTTTGTAATGAACTTCTGTCGTCTCAGACTGTTTTAGAAAGCTTTCTAACAATATTGGATACCTGCTGTGAAGCTTGGAGTTATAGATTTAGCTGCTTCAGAATGGCTCAGATTGGATCCAA
The DNA here is from genome assembly GCA_036571765.1 of Plecoglossus altivelis. Taxonomy (NCBI): domain Eukaryota; kingdom Metazoa; phylum Chordata; class Actinopteri; order Osmeriformes; family Plecoglossidae; genus Plecoglossus; species Plecoglossus altivelis. The sequence continues at coordinate 17,415,683 of BROE01000018.1, forward strand.
TATCCTAAACTTGTTGATTTGACAACAACTTCCAAATAAATAGCTGGCAGTTCATATGATTCTGTCAGATGTTATTACTGAGATATTGCTTTCTCCTATTTTTGTATTGTTTTCCTCAAAAATAGTGTTTAATTTGACAATCAAATTCTGTACTTGACAGTTATCTTGACAGAAGACCTTGAGATTTACAGAGATAGGATTAGGGGTTTAGTGGGTTACTTAATATTGGATTAAGAATTGAGTTTACAAAAATGTCCCATACATTTTGTTTGCTTCAGGGCTGCAGAATTAGGTTGTCATGTGTCTAAATATGTAACGCCGCAGAATTTTGTTCAGTTCTTGAAAAATAAACTTGGCTTTTCAGAAGCAGAGATGTATTGAATTTCACCACAGGCGTCTTGTTTTCATTTCGTCTGACGAGTTGCGGGAATTGACTGAGTGTGAGTGAGTTATTGCAGACAGGAGAAAATGAAGGGCTTTATTCTCCTGGATGATGGAGATCTCGTCTCTGAGACAATCTGATCCCTCCTGCTGGTAGGCAGCTTCTAGCAAACAAGGATCTTTCAATCAAAAGTTTGTTACTAAGTGGCGAATCAGACTGCCGTTGGTTTAGGTTGACTCACACTGGCGTGCTCTTTACGGCTGAGGTCGGTTTGTGTTCAGAGAATCTAGTTTGGGCTTTGGGATCAACGACTGTTAGGAGCATCACAACACATTTAGAAAGCAGAAGCATTTTAACAATCATATTTTAAATGTCCCTTCATGAATATGAAATATCAGATCTGACACACACACACGATGAACCAGACAGACATCCAGATGGACAGACAGACAGACAGACAGACAGCCAGCCTCACTCTCTCTCTCTCTCTCCCTCTCTCCCTTTCTCTCTGTCTGTCTGTCTCTCTCTGTTTGTCTCTCTGTCTGTCTCTCTCTGTCTCTCTGTCTGTCTCTCTCTGTCTCTCTCTGTCTCTCTGTCTGTCTCTCTCTGTTTGTCTCTCTGTCTGTCTCTGTCTGTCTGTCTCTCTGTCTGTCTGTCTGTCTGTCTGTCTATCTGTCTCTCTCTCTCTGTCTCTCTCTGTCTCTCTGTCTGTCTCTCTCTGTCTCTCTGTCTGTCTGTCTGTCTCTCTCTGTCTCTCTCTGTCTCTCTCTCCCTCTCTCTCTGCATGTCCTGTCACACTTCACTAAGAACCTGCCCAACAACGGCAGAAGATACAGAAAGCAACAGCACAGTGCACAGCTTGATCCAGTCTCATCCTTGAGGAGAGGACAGTAGGTTTGGTACAAGCAGGACCCATGCAGATCGTGCTGCGTTAACAACAGCCAAGATCAGAGAAGATTCAAGGTAGGATGAACACGTCCTGAACAGGCTGGCTTGGAGGACTCTCCGCGCAAACACAATCTCCGACAAGGGCTCTTTCCTTTCCTCTGGATCTCATCAGGATTCACTCATAGAAACCAATTACACAGGCTGGGTGATAGGCATGCAGAGAACAGTTAGCCTTCCTTTGCAATTGCCTCCTGGGATATCCACAGGAGGCTCCTGACGTCTGTCTGTCTCCCCCCCCTCCCACCTCTCCTCCCCCCTCCGCCCCTCCCCACCCTCCTCCCCCCCTCCCCACTCTCCTCCCCTCCCCACCCACCCACCCTCCCCCCTTATCCACCTCTACTCCCCCCTCCCCCACCTCTCCTACCTCCCCTCCTCCTCCCTCCCGCTCCCTCCCCCACCTCTCCTTCCCCCCCACCCCTCCCCCCCCCCAGCGTCACGGGCAACCTTCCGTAGGCGTTTTTCTAAATTGTTAGAAAAACGCAGGTTCTCACAACGATGTTCAGAGAGTCGCGATCCCTTCAGAGATGAGTCAGACTTCAGCCTAATTGGAACGAAGAGACGATCTGAGTTTTCCACGTGGAGCACCAGGCTGACCCCTGGTAGCGCCGTGCCTGCACCCGTCTTGACCCTCCTCTGCTGGGCTCTGAGGCTGAGTCACCAGACCCTCCTCCCAGGTCACTCCTCCAGCGCTGGACGCCGCAAATGATTGGATGATTGTAAGAGAGGTTGTTTGGCGTGCGTGGCTCAGATAGGGAGTGGGTAGAGGGGTTCTTGACTCTGTGGTGTTCAGCAGAAGATGCTGGCTGCTATTTAGTTTGAGCACACGACCTCGCCTGACACTTTACTTCCTCTTCCTGAGGACGTGTTGAATCGAATTGAATGTCAATAAGTCTGGAATGCCCTTTTTTATAAGCAGTGTCACACAGGGCAGACCAGAGAGGGGCAGACCAGAGAGAGGCAGACCAGAGAGATGTAGATCAGAAGGATGTAGACCAGAGAGATGTAGACCAGAGAGATGTAGACCAGAGAGATGTAGACCAGAGAGATGTAGACCAGAGAGGAGCAGACCAAAGAGGTGTAGACCAGAGAGAAGCAGACCAGAGAGGTGTAGATCAGAAGGGTGTAGACCAGAGAGAGGCAGACCAGAGAGGTGTAGATCAGAAGGATGTAGACCAGAGAGGTGTAGACCAGAGAGGTGTAGATCGGAAGGATGTAGACCAGAGAGGTGCAGACCAGAGAGGTGTAGATCGGAAGGATGTAGACCAGAGAGGTGCAGACCAGAGAGGTGTAGACCAGAGAGATGGAGACCAGAGAGATGTAGACCAGAGAGGTGCAGACCAGAGAGATGCAGACCAGAGAGATGCACACAGTCAGGCATCATAATTAGAGAATAGAAATGTGTACATGGATGGTAAAACACAGATAAACATAGATGCCTGTATTTTTATAAATTGACTGTCGATACATATATTCAGGGCCAGACTTCCAGATATGGATTAAGCCTAGCTTCGGAAAAAAATATTTTTCATTTAATTTGTCTCTTAGGAATAGTCTTGATCCACAACAGTGAAACAGGGCTTCAGTGTGTTTCAGCTTACCACTGTTTACATGTTGAACTGAGATGGTTCAACCACAAGTGATATACTGTGTGTGTGTACGTCTGTGTGCGGAGGAATATGTAGGGGTGTGTGTGTGTGTGTGAGTACGTATGTGTGCGGAGGAATATGTAGGGGTGTGTGTGTGTGTGTGTGTGTGTGTGTGTGTGTGCGTGCGGGCGTTTCTCTGTGTGTCAGCATTCAAAATGAATGTCTTTCAAGAATCTATACAATAAACCAGCTATAATAACCCTCACATGCCTAGACCTCCAGGCATCAGAGACTCACTACGACTAACACAAATTCAAACCAGAGCGTTGTTGAACTACAGTCCTTATTACAGTTGCCACCACAGATCGCCCCTCTTATTAAACCTGTATCTGACTGTGTCTGACTTTACCTTGTCAACCTCTCCCATTGTGACACCCCAGGCAGGGAGAGGGTGTCACAATGGGATGCCTGTCAGGGAGCGCACATGGAGAACCCATGGAGAACCCAAGCCCTGCCAGGGATCCTGAGAGATCCTCCACTTCATCAGCTTGGGTCTTCAGAGCTGATGCCAGAGAGGGATGAGCTCTTCGTAGCAACAGGAGGGCAGGAGAGGGAGAGCGAGAGAGAAGAAGGGAGAGGGAGGGAGAGCGAGAGAGAAGAAGGGAGAGAGAGGGAGAGCGAGAGAGAAGAAGGGAGAGAGAGGGAGAGCGAGAGAGAAGAAGGGAGAGAGAGGGAGAGCGAACGAGCGGGAGAGAGGGAGAGAGCGAGCGAATGGGAGAGAGAGAGAGAGAGAGAGAGAGAGGGAGGGAGGGAGGGAGTGTGAGAGGGAGGGAGAGAGAGAGGGATAGAGGGAGGGAGTGTGAGAGGGAAGGAGGGAGAGAGTGAGAGCAAGCGAGCGGGAGAGAAGGGGAGAAGGGGAGGAGGAGGGAGGGGAATGTGAGAGGGAGGGAGAGAGAGGGATAGAGGGGGAGAGAGGGAGAGAGAGAGAGGCAGTGTGAGAGGGAGGGAGAGAGAGAGGGATAGAGGGAGGGTGAGAGGGAGGGAGAGAGAGGGAGAGAGAGAGAGAGGGAGAGAGGGTGAGAGCGAGAGGGGACGGGAGAGAGGGAGCGTGTGAAAGAAGGGGAGAGAGAGAGAGAGGGAGAGAGGGTGAGAGCGAGAGGGGACGGGAGAGAGGGAGCGTGTGAAAGAGGGGGAGAGAGAGAGAGAATTGGAGAGAGCATGAGAAAGAAAGAGCCCAAGAGAGAAATCTCAAGACAGAATGATCATCGGAGGAAGTGCAGGTCAGGTCTGATGTGCTGCAGCTGTTGATCTGTCTGTTGTCGTCATGAACAGACACCTGATGTCATCGTCATGGCAGGAGACAGCCAGGCGTCTGCAGACTAGCTACACCGCCCTCCCCTCCACCATAGAAGAAGATCTACTGGGTTTATGTAGGTGACCTTTGATGCACCATGGGAGCTCTGTGTCTGTGGCATCAGACCTTTCCCATGGTTCAGAGAGGGGTGATAGAGGAAAACCTACCAATTTGATAACCAGTCACACACAGGCAGGGTTCGAATTACGGGAGAGCTACAGGGAGCTGGGCTCCCCTGAAAAGGGACCTGGGCTCCCCTGAAAAGGATCTGGGCTCCCCTGAAAAGGACCTGGGCTACCCTGAAAGCCTACTTTGAGACATTTAGGGGGAGCTCTAAAACACTGTCCATTTTTTGTGTCGCATATAGATTTTGATTTTCGGAAAACAGGGCTCCCCCCGAAAGTCACTTTGTAATTCGAACCTTTGCACACAGGCCATGTGTGACCACAGATGGGCTGAGTTTGGCCTGTGGTCAAGGCACTTGAGTTGGTTGTCTTGGCATCTTAGTCCTCACTCCAGATATGTTGTGAAAGCTATTGAACTGTCAGTAGCTGGTGAGGACAGAGAATTGAGTTTCCAAGAAATGGTGGTCCAGTAGTTTGACTATGATTCAGGGCAGAGATGGGTGTTACTCACTGAACGTAATAAGTGATTTATTTTCATTCACAGGCAGCCTGGATGACACCCGGAAAATGTTGTCTCGCTAGATATCAAGGTAGAAGCAAGAAAATGTAATTGTTTCACTCCACAGTCGCTATCTGGTAAAGTAATACAGGCCACTAATTAATTCAAGTAACTGGCAGCGGTGGGGATTTTAATTTTGCATTTATTAATTTAGCACCGTAAACAGCAAAACCGCGATGTAGCGCTGCCCTTGCGTTTAGCTTTCAGGATTTACATGTGTTCATTACGTAGCATTAAGCAGAACGGTTCATGAATCTAACGGGTGTGGTTAAGAAACCGTATCGCTCCATGCGGCGAAGAACCTCCAAGTTAATAATGTAAAGTACATTGATGTTGTTGTTGTTACAATTAAGAGGGGGATTTTGAGGGCGCAGATGGGGAATGTAACGAAGGAAGATCTCCCTAAAGCTTCACTCCTGCGCACATACACGCACACGGTTTCATTTCAACGCCTCCTACTTCGCTCCGTGGGGCGGCTGCGAGCTGGAGACCAGCGTTACCTAGTTACAAGCGAGAGATGGTGAGACGAGTAATGTAATGCCGGTGTCTTTTCCAACCATTAGGACTGAGAATCGGATCAGGTGGAGACGAAAGTGAGGAAGCCAAACGTTAGTAAAACTGAAGAAAGCTATAGCGAGTTGTGACCGTCAAAACTGTTCCTCTTGACAAATTCCACCCTCAGCGACAACGCTGTAGTCTACTACCTGCAAGTTTAGACTTATTTATTTTTAAAAGCGTACCTCTATCAATACTTCCAAAAAGCAAAAATGTGGACCGATATCTGGCATTCAAAAGTCACCTGGTCTGTGAGGTAAGTTTCTGCATGCCGTTATTTTCTAAACTAGCCTATTTATTGTTTAAAGTATGACAACATAGGTATTTTCAGCGGGTTTTTGCGGTTAACACGCTCCTTTCTCTCGTTTTTTTGCGGGGTTTATCTTATACGAAACATAGACTCTGGATAGTTCTTAAAAATAAAATACAAATTTTAAGCATATGCAAGGCCAGTAGCCTTACGTTAAACTTTTGGTTGTGATTAACTGTAACATCCAACCTGTCACATTGTTCTAACTGTTACGATCTCGCCTTCTCATACAAACTCATACAATGCCGCATCAGTATAGTCACCTACTGCTTTATAAATGCATTACAATTCATAACTGATGTATATCAGTCTAGGTTATTTAACGTGGAGGCAGTATGTGAGCGCGTGTGAGATATCAAAGGTGGAAGCCTATAGGCACGTGTGACACTATCACTGGAACGTGAACGAATTTCAGCAGTCTAGTTTTTCAACTGTTTGTAATGGGTCACATTTAGCACACATCGGAGAGAGAAACTGTGAAATAATTGGGCACACGGGCCTGCGAACAGCGCTGAGAGAACTGAGAGAGACGCTACACGAGATCGAGGCCAGTTTCCGCGCTGAATCTCTCCTGTCAATCAAACCGACTAGTCTGCGCTCGAGGAGTCTCGTGATGGCCGTTGGACAGCACACAACCTCGACGTTGTAGCTTGGTTTCACACAACTGACTCCTGTCATTTAGCGCCTGTGTTCTGAACGGTATTCATTTGTATTGATCCCAGACTTAAATAGGAACACACTGACCCGGGAACAGTATTTAATTGTATTGAACTGATCAGACTGTTCCGTCAGAGCCGCACTTACAGCCAGATTGCACCTGTCGGAGTGGCCTTGCTCAGCCATGAGTTTCTAGTTAGGACACAGTCTTGCAGGAGCTTGCCAATGATAAATATGTGTGTGTCTCTCTTGGGTGCTTAATTATCACGTTGTCAGTCATCTCCACCTGGCTGCCTGCAGGGTGAACGAGGGTAACGATTCCTCACCTGACTGAGGCGCTCTTTAACGGAGCTGCTCGATCATTCCAGACAGTCATGAATGACCAATTACGCACGACCAGAAAAACAACGTTTTTAATCCGTGTCCGCCCGCAGGCGCGTCGCGGGTAGGTTTCTTTGCGAATGTGGACGGGACTGATTAAAAATGTATCTGAGTGGTCATGATTATTTTTTTTTCTTTTCTTTTCCTTTTGTCTAAGCGTGTAGGTCTATTGTGAGGGATGGGGGATGGGCGCTGTTTAGGTGGCAGATTAGCCGGGGGGTTTTAAGCGGGTGGGACGTTTCGCCCATGTGAAATGACTCCCCCCTCCCCCCTGCCTGAATGACACAGGTAACCAGCTCTGTCGCAGCCTGGAAGTGACGTGTTGAAACCATCCACTCCTCACCTTGTGCTTTGTAGACGCTTCTGCATCCCCAAGCCTGGTTCTCACTGCCAAGGAACTACAGACACATCATTTTACCCTGCAGGACAAATCACTGTTTGGACAAACCACTGTTTGGACAAAACACTGTTTGGACAAACCACTGTTTGGACAAACACCACTGCAGGACAAACCACTTTTAGGACAAACCACTTTTAGGACAAACCACTTTTAGGACAAACCATTGTTAGGACAAACCACTGTTAGGACAAACCACTTTTAGGACAAACCACTGTTAGGACAAACCACTGTTTGGACAAACCACTGTTAGAACAAACCACTGTTAGAACAAACCATTGTTAGAACAAACCATTGTTAGAACAAACCCTTGTTAGAACAAACCACTGTTAGAACAAACCACTGTTAGGACAAACCACTGTTAGGACAAACCACTGTTAGAACAAACCACTGTTAGAACAAACCACTGTTAGAACAAACCACTGTTAGAACAAACCACTGTTAGAACAAACCATTTACCCACGTGAAAGGGGGGTATGTTAGTAAGCGCTGATATTTCAACCTGAAAAAGGAACATGTGAGGATTGTATATCTTAGCAAACGCTCCGAACGTCTTTCATCTTCAAGTGACTATTAAGAAGTAGTTTGGAATAGATTATGTAAATCCAGAGATATTTTTTAAATGCTTGTAATTCTTCTCAAAGAAAGGTGAAGATCTGTTGAATATTCAGACAAATACCAGTAATCAACATCATCACCTGAGCTCTGCCTGCTCAGAGAGACACAGACAGCGAAACAGTCGCTTGCACACAAAACACGAACCACAGGTGGAAGGTTCTTCTGTCTCAGAGAAAAGACACAGCCTCATTAAATGCAAGGCTGCTTTTTGAAAAAGAGCACTAATTCAGCGAGATAGGAAAAACAATCAAAAACCTGGAGCCTGGTGGTCTACCTGGTTCAGCGCCCGTCACACTCACCTGGCTCCCCCCTGCCTCCCGCCCCCACGCCACGATGCGTGCGTGGGGATTGGTCCGAGCGGGACGCGGGGACGGGATGAGAGAAGGAGGGATGAAGCACTCAGGCGTCCAGAGAGACGAGCTCGTCCGTGAATGCTCTGTCTGATGTCAGTGAAGCTTAAAGAGCGGACCTGCTAATATCGCTGCAGAGCGACGCTGTGAGATGCACTGCAGGGCATGTGGAGGGAAAGAGTATAAATAATAACATGAATAAATCATCAAACGTTCATTTATAGACTCGCTACATCATCACTCCTTAATTTATTCAAGGCCTCCTGTATGATTTGAACGATGTGGGCGGATGGGACTTTCTGCGATGGGGAATGTGTGCTCCGGAGCAAGTTTGCCCACACACAAACAAACACAAACAAACACACACACACGTGAAGAACACAGGGCATGGATAGCACATGTCACACACACTGTGAGAACCACAGGGGCATGGATAGGCACAAACACACACGTGAAGAACACAGGGCATGGAAGCACACACACACACTCACACATTTACTCACACACATAGGCACACAGTGCACACACACCCAGAGTCTACACACATGTGTGGTACACACACACACACGTTGAAGAAACAGGGAGGGATTACAAAACAAACACACACACGTGAAGAACACAGGGCATGGATAGCACAAACACACACGTGAAGAACACAGGGCATGGATAGCATCCATGTTTGTTGGATCTGCCTCATCCCACACACACATGCTCTCTTCAGAACATTAGGTTGCATGACGCTTACATGGTACACACAGGCACATTACACACAAACAGAACACACACACATACAAAGACAGTACACACACTTACGCAAAGATAGCACACACAGCAAAGACAGAACACACTGACTTTTTAAAACTGCCCCAAAGGAAAATCAGGCCACACACACACAGACACACAAACGAAAACAAACAGTGGTGTTTCCAGAAGGTCTAACCACCCTGAAACTCTGATACCAAGGCAAACATCTTGTAGCATTATTAACTGTAACACCAACATCTTGTAGCATTATTAACTGTAACACCAACAGCTTGTAGCATTATTAACTGTAACACCAACATCTTGTAGCATTATTAACTGTAACACCAACATCTTGTAGCATTATTAACTGTAACACCAACATCTTGTAGCATTATTAACTGTAACACCAACAGCTTGTAGCATTATTAACTGTAACACCAACAGCTTGTAGCATTATTAACTGTAACACCAACAGCTTGTAGCATTATTAACTGTAACACCAACAGCTTGTAGCATTATTTACTGTAACACCAACAGCTTGTAGCATTATTTACTGTAACACCAACAGCTTGTAGCATTATTAACTGTAACACCAACAGCTTGTAGCATTATTAACTGTAACACCAACAGCTTGTAGCATTATTAACTGTAACACCAACATCTTGTAGCATTATTAACTGTAACACCAACATCTTGTAGCATTATTAACTGTAACACCAACAGCTTGTAGCATTATTAACTGTAAAACCAACAGCTTGTAGCATTATTAACTGTAAAACCAACAGCTTGTAGCATTATTAACTGTAAAACCAACAGCTTGTAGCATTATTAACTGTAAAACCAACAGCTTGTAGCATTATTAACTGTAAAACCAACAGCTTGTAGCATTATTAACTGTAAAACCAACAGCTTGTAGCATTATTAACTGTAAAACCAACAGCTTGTAGCATTATTAACTGTAAAACCAACAGCTTGTAGCATTATTAACTGTAAAACCAACAGCTTGTAGCATTATTAACTGTAAAACCAACAGCTTGTAGCATTATTAACTGTAAAACCAACAGCTTGTAGCATTATTAACTGTAAAACCAACAGCTTGTAGCATTATTAACTGTAAAACCAACAGCTTGTAGCATTATTAACTGTAAAACCAACAGCTTGTAGCATTATTAACTGTAAAACCAACAGCTTGTAGCATTATTAACTGTAAACTTGGTAGATTCTTAATGTAACAAAGCTTGTAGGATACGTAAAACATTTAATTTTAACTTAAACACTTGTAGTTAAGTAATACAAATCTTGTAGATTTTTAATGTACAACAAATTTGATTATCTGTACCAATTGGATTATCTGTACAAAATTTGTGCATTATTCATGTACTTGTAGATTCTATGTACCAAAATGTTTTGGTACAGCTTGTAGATATGTAACAAAGTGTTATTTGAGTGTAGTATTGTAAAAGTTGGAGGTTATTATGTAACAACGGTTTTTTTTTGGAGGAAATTAAACGCAAGATATAGGCTTTTTGTGGTGCAGCATGTGGGTTGACCGAAGATATGAAGTATGCTTCGGTTTTGTAGCGGGGATTGAGAGAGTTTGCATTGAAGGAGTTGATTATGCGCAGATGAGTGGGTGTGGTATTGTGTGGGGCAGTAGTCTTTGGCCTTGGTTGAGAGGATTGAATGTGATAGTGATTGAAATGAGGTGCAATAAATTACAAGGTGGTTGGATTGTGCTGTTGTTAAGACAGGAGGTTCTGAGGAGATGTGTTTTCGTTCTCTGGCCATCTGAAGAAAGAGTCCAAAAACCCAGAAAGCTTGGTGCCAAGAAGCGAGTGCAGGTTGGCGTTGCCAAGACGCTTGGCGTTGCCAAGACGCTGGCCAATGGCTGCTCTTGTTACCGTTCGTACGGAAGCAAAAGCCTTTGATCTCTGTTGTTCCTTATGAGTTGTTTGTTTTCACGTTTGCAAAACTTGTAGATGTTAGAGCACTCCGTTCTCCGGGTGTCGTCCAATCATACGTCTCACAAACGACGACACGACGCTCTGCATGAGAACGTTTCAACCTCTGAGGTGAACCACTTTCTGCTACATGTTTCAAGGAACGTAGATTGAAGTGCCTTTATTCTCAACCTGGCTGAATGGATCTATTTTAAACATTTTAGTATCAGAATTGCGGGGTTAGTCTTGGCATTGTGAACAACATCTTAAGCATGTTTAAAACCCCCTAGAGCTGAGAGACCCAGGGCAGCCAGGGCAATCTGAGCTGATTGCTGCTAACAGAAATCCTTCTACCAGACTGAAACTGTTACCGTCAATCACAGGCCTCGCCATGGCAACAGCGTGAAAAGACAGATGAGTGCGGAGCTATCGTCTTCCTGATGCTCTTGTGGAACTCGAGTATCGATCTTCTTCAATGACCTTCACGTCAGACGACCTTGAAACCCTAAACGTACACAGGAAGTCCAATGCAGCAGAGGAACGATATCGCACGTGCAATCTATTCACGGAACACCCCGTCTGTCTCCTTGGTGACCAGCCGTTGACCTTCATTTGCAAATCAAAAAGATGTATTAATCAGAGGAGGGGGTTCAACACACAATGGGCAGCAGGTGAAAAGTAGTCCACAGTGTGGTGGGAGAGATTAAGGAGACAGATTAAGATTTGACAAACGGCGTAGATGAAAGGGATCTGAGTAATGAGATAAATGATCCAGACTTGAGCCTGAGAGCTGGATGTAAGATATCTGGGAAAGGATGATTGAAATACGGCTTTTTGGACAGTCGTGTTGCAATCTCTTGCGTGCGCTTGATCGAATTGCAAAACCCTCTGGTGGAAGGACTCCATTATGGATGTTTGATGTGCTATTAATCAACTATCAACTGCAAAACTGAACTCTTAAAAACCTTATTCTGCAAAAGAAAATGATGTGTGACATGCTGTGAAATGTCAGGTTCACTGGATGGTCTCTGGTGACAGGGAGACCTCCCGTAGGACTAGATCTACCGACATCCCATCCAGATCAAACTGAATTTGCTGTGCGGAGGAGACTCCTCTCTCTGTTCTCTGACGGAGCCATGTCACCATCTGCCGCTGTGGTCATTTGTCTGGTGCTCTGTGCTGGTGCTCTGCCTGGTGCTCTGTGCTGTGTGGTGCTCTGCCTGGTGCTCTGCCTGGTGCTCTGCCTGGTGCTCTGTCTGGTGCTCTGCCTGGTGCTCTGCCTGGTGCTCTGTGCTGTGTGGTGCTCTGTCTGGTGCTCTGGTGCTGTGTGGTGCTCTGCCTGGTGCTCTGCCTGGTGCTCTGTGCTGCTGTACGTCTCCACTTCCAGGCTTTTACTCTCATCTCTGTTCCTTGTTTCCTGAAACACGGAGGCAGAAGGAATGTTGATGGGGTTTTGTCATGTGATGGCCATGAAAAGAAGAAGAAAAAAAAGGCAGTTTCAGGTTATTGGAAACTGTCATGAAGGAGGGGGCCGGGGGGGGGGGGGGGAGGGGGGGGAGGGGAAGGAGATCTAAGCTTCTAAAGCCAGAAAATCAGAAAATGAAAAATAAGAGGAACCAGCGTTTTGTCTGAGCCTTGCGCTGGTGTAATTTCTTCGTTCATCGACATGGTTACCAGAGGAGAGCTCCTCTGTCGAAGCTCTGAGCTGTAGAGGGGTGGGTGCTCTAGCGATGCAGAGAGGCACTCTGTGGTTGCTACTGTTTTTATTGAAGTGCTGATAACCTTTCAGTCAAAGTGTTTGATGATAAGACTATCAATAAACTCAGGTCGCATCGCACATATTCCCAGCAAGTTATATATTTATTTTCCAAGTCATTTCCGACGGCTTTTCAGAGGAAAGAGAGAGAGAGAGGGGAAAAGAGAGAGAGAGAGAGAAAGGATGTGAAATTCACAAGCTTTTCAAAACAGCAAAGGGTTAGTTTTATCTCCGGGAAAGCAAGCCTGGAATGTGGGATGAAAGACGAAGCACATTTCCTGATCGCGATGATGAAAAAAGGGAGACACCATTAAAGACAGAAAGCTTGAAACGCAGAGAGAAAAGTGTCATCTGATTGAAGGACACGACCAGTTTGTCTCAGTATTGTCTCCGTGATTCAGATTAAGCATCTCCATCCATCCATTATCACAGGCTGCTTGTTCCTCTGTAACCAACAGCTGGGTGAGATTCCCTCTCATAAACACACAACTTCATACATCTCCCTTTGAAACAAAGGAAGTCGCTCGCGGTAACCAACCCAAGGGGAGAAGTTGGCCTTCAAATGTGGACAGGACAGCTTTTTAACTGTTATAACTGCAGCCATTCAATAGGATTTTGTTGACAAAAGATTTGCGCGTGCGGCGAGAGGAAGGTGAGAGGCATTCTTCCAAAAGTGCCATTCACATTGAATGAAATCTATGCCCCTGAATCAATTATCTTTAGCAATGCTGGCTATCTCATATAAAGAAGTCGCTATCCGTGGGGGGCGGAGGGAGCTGTTGGCGTGTTGGAGAAAGAGGCAGGAGATTCATTTTCTCAGAATCTGAATCTGAATCAGAATCGATTTTATTCGCCATGCAAGATATACAAGCACAGAATTGACTGTGGCAGGAAAGTGCAAACATAGAACATACATGAAACATAGTGCAGGTAAATGAAAATATAATAAAAAATCTATTATAAAATAGAAATAAGTGAAAACTAGCTGTACAGATGGGGGTAAAATATCTATAGTAAGTGGGGTATATATAGTGCAGGGGGAGGGGGGTATATATACAGTAGTGCAACAGTGGGAGGGGGGGTATATATAGGTGGAGGAGGGGTATATACACAGTAGTGCAACAGTGGGAGGGGGAGTATGTACAGGGGGAGGGGGGTATATACACATTAGTGCAACAGTGGGGGGGTATATACAGGTGGAGGAGGGGTATATACACAGTAGTGCAACAGTGGGAGGGAGAGTATGTACAGGGGGAGGGTGGATATATACACATTAATGCAAAAACCCAGTGGTAAGTTTGAAAGGCGTCTCTCAGATGAATCAGGCTGTTTACTCAGAGTCACACTGCCAGGCCATCGTGTGAAGACTCCTCCGTCGTGTCGCGGCTAGCCAAAGTTTGCTTTCATCTCGAGCACTCACGCGCGCGCGCACACACACACCGACACACGTATACGACACTGTACGCTAATATTGACACTGACACATATGCTGTGCACACACATGAATCACAAGCCGGCGTGAAGATGTGCCTCACAGCGCCACGTGGTCGCCCAAATGTTGGATTGTCGTGATGTCAATGATTAGCTGCAACGGTGACGACGTATGAGAAAACACAGTGTTTGACATGGCTGAGGTGTCAATACCAGGAGAAAGCTAACCAAACATGGAGCCATCGCCGTGGCGATCTACCCCAGCTTCCTGTCTGACTCACAGGTGTTTTGTTTGGTTTTATTTATTTTTTGACGCGGTTGTGACCGGTGTTGAGTTGTCTTAGCCTCTCTACTCGGGTTTCTGTTGTTTTGTCGATTCGCTCTCTTTTTTAATGTTGTTTTTACTCTTCAGAAGATCTGCCATCAAAGAAGATAATCAATTAAACATTTTTCTCTCTCTATCTTTTAGATACTGAAATGTTCGTCGGCACACATCCTGTTCTCCCTCAGTGGGTGTGAGCTTTCTGCAAGAAGACGTCTCTGCTCCTCTCTCTCCCTGCTCCTCTCTCTGCCCCTCTCCCTGCTCCTCTCTCTGCTCCTCTCTCTGCCCCTCTCCCTGCTCCTCTCTCTGCCCCTCTCCCTGCTCCTCTCTCTCCCTGCTCCTCTCCCTGCCCCTCTCCCTGCTCCTCTCTCTGCCCCTCTCCCTGCTCCTCTCTCTGCCCCTCTCCCTGCTCCTCTCCCTGCTCCTCTCTCTGCTCCTCTCCCTGCTCTTTTCTCTGCTCCTCTCTTTCTGCTCCTCTCTCTGCTACACTCTCTCCCTGCTCATCTCTCTCCCTGCTCCTTTCCCTGCTCCTCTCTCTGCTCCTCTCTCTCTCTGCTCCTCTCTCTGCTACTCTCTCTCTCTGCTCCTCTCTCCCCCTGCTCCTCTCTCTCCTTGCTCCTTTCTCTCCTTGCTCCTCTCCCTGCTCCACACTCTGCTCCTCTCCCTGCTCCCCTCTCTGCTCCTCTCTCTCCTTGCTCCTCTCCCCTGCTCCACTCCCTGCTCCTCTCTCTGCTCCTCACTCCCCCTGCTCCTCTCTCCCCCTGCTCCTCTCTCCCTGCTCCTCTCTCTGCTCCTCTTTCTCCCTGATCCTCTCTGCCTGCTCCTCTCCCTGTTCCTCTCTCTGCTCCTCTCTCCCTGCTGCTCTCCCTCCCTGCTCCCCTTCTCTGCTCCTCTCTCTCCCTGTTCCTCTCTCCTTACTCCTCTACTTCCCTGCTCCTCTCCCTCTGCTCCTCTCCCTGCTCCTCTCTCTCCCTGCTCCTCTCTCTGCTCCTCTCTCTGCTCCTCTCTCTCCCTGCTCCTCTCTCTGCTCCTCTCCCTGCTCCTCTCTCTCCCTGCTCCTCTCTCTGCTCCTCTCTCCCAGCTCCTCTCTCTGCTCCTCTCCCTGCTCCTCTCTCCCTGCTCCTCTCTCTCCTTGTTCCCCCCGCTCCTCTTCCCTGGTTAGCTGTACGTCCCCCTGCCCCCCTAACCCTCTGACCCCCGCGATGGAGGACCCTTCAATCCACCTTCCTGGAATGGCAGACGAGACTTGGGGAGACGGATCCCTCCTCAGCCCCTACCCCGCCCTCCCCTGGTCTCTCCTGTGGTTCAACTCCACCCTCTTCAACTCCACCCTCTTCAACTCCACCCTCTTCAACTCCACCCTCTTCAACTCCACAGAGCCGGAGCCAGGCCAGGGGTTCACAGGGCTGCTGTTCCCCCTCATCTACATCATCGTCTGCATCATAGGCCTGGGAGGCAACACCCTGGTCATCCATATCGTGCTCCACTACTCCAAGACTGAGTCGGTGACAAACATCTACATCCTTAACCTGGCCATCGCTGACGAGCTGTTTGTGTTGGGTCTTCCCTTCCTGGCTGTCCAAAACACTCTTCAGACATGGCCGTTTGGTTCGTTCATGTGTCGCCTGGTTATGACTGTGGACTCCATCAACCAGTTCACCTCCATCTTCTGCCTGACGGTCATGTCCATCGACCGCTACCTGGCAGTGGTGCACCCCCTTCGCTCCTCCAAATGGCGGCGCCCCCAAGTGGCCAAGATGGTTAACGGTACCGTGTGGGTGCTGTCCTTCCTGGTGGTGCTTCCGGTGGTGGTGTTTGCCAACATCGAGGAGGACGGCGGCAACTGCAACATCAACTGGCCCCAACCGCAGCAGGTGTGGCAGGCTGCCTTTATCCTGTACACCTCCACGGTGGGCTTCATCTTCCCGCTGCTCATCATCTGCCTGTGCTACCTCCTCATCGTCTTCAAGATCCGTAGCTCGGGCAAGAAGGTCCACGCCACCTCCACCAAGCGCCGGAAGTCGGAGCGGAAAGTGACCCGGATGGTTGTGATCGTGGTGGCCGTGTTTGTGTTCTGCTGGCTCCCCTTCTACGCCCTGAACATCATCAACCTCCGCGTGTCTCCGCCCTCTGGTTACCACGGGCTGTACTACTTCGTGGTGGTGCTGGGCTACGCCAACAGCTGTGCCAACCCCATCGTGTACGGCTTCATGTCGGACAACTTCAAGAGGGGCTTCCGGAAGGCTCTCTGCCGCTCCTCCAGGAAGGTGGAGAACCAGGAACCGAGGGACCGTCAGCAGCAGCAGGAGGCGCAGGAGGAGAGGCGGAGGGTCCTCATGCCTAGGGAGAGTCTGAGGAGGGTGGTCCGCGAGCAGGAGGAGGAGGAGGAGGAGGAGGAGGACAGGGAGGACGTCACGGAGATGACGGAGATATGCCGCATCGCCCAGAACGGGAATGGGATCGGACAGGCGGAGAGCTCCTCCAGAGCGCCGTGCGGAGGGAAGCAGGACGACCAGGAGGCCCTGGAGCCCGGCTCCCCGGAAACGAGAGCCAAATCTGGGGAAGCAGGTGGCAAACGCCCCTGTCTGGGGCCTGCAGCTGCCATGCCGGCCCTTGCTAACGGGGCCAAGAACAGCAACGTCAAATCCTTACCAGAGGAGCCGGTGGAGAAGAGTACGTCTTTGGAGATCAGTTACCTGTAACGCCAGCAAGTTTCTCCTGAACTAAACTCTCAGCGTACTGTTGGATTGCAGAAAACGGACTCTCTGAAACTGCACAGTAGAAGAAAAAACTAACAATCAATGTTAAACTATTCCTTCAACTTTTAAAGGTTTTTTCGTGTATTTCTTATGGCAGCATCAAGACAATAGCAGCTTAACAGTGTACAAACTCCATAAAAGCAGCTGTACTGATTTATTCTAGCAGACATTTATGTAGCTCGTTCTGTGCTTGTTGTGGAAGCTGAACACCGTATGTATAGATGTATGTGCCTGTGTTGATCTAGTCCTTGAATTCTGTCGTTTTGTATTAACTTCTCTCCGTGTGCCATTTTGTTTTTCGCGCTGACTGGAATGTACACAGCCTTGGGACTGTCTGGAGGGTGGCAGGTGGGTGGAGTCGACCAAATGTTGGCAGGAGGGTCAAAGTTGTTTATGTTTTATCAGGGGAACAATGCAACAAATATATATATAGTATATATTGTATATAGTAGGATTGGTTTTGTAAAACACTGTCACGATAGGATGAAACATGAATGTATTCACTATCAGAATGTACGTGTGTGTGTGTGTGTGTGTGTGCGTGTGTACGTGTGTGTGTGTGGTAAACTTATCTAGGATTCAATAGCCTCAAAGTTTCTACATCCTTATGGAAGCCCTTTTGGTCTAACAGTAGAAGGGAGAAGCTACTGTTTCACAGGTGGTTGGTCGCCCGAGTACACCACAACTTGAGACACTGCACACACACACGCACACGCACACACACACTGCACACACACACTACACACACGCACACGCACACACAGCCACACTCACACTCACACACACTCATACACACACTCACACACTCACGTACACACTCACACAAACACACTTACTCACTCATACTCACACACTCACTCACACTCACACTCACACACACACACGCACACACACGCACACACACACACACACGAGTGGTACGCGTAACAACATATCTTTGCGGTTATGTGAGGAAGCCTGTTTGTCTCACTGACTCTCCTTGAAAGGGTTAAACATCCTTACCAGCCGTATTGAACATGCTGACTGACCCAAGTGCCTCATTGTATTAACACTATTATTCTGTAATCCTGAACATCCTTAGGCTTGTTGATCCTAACCTTTCTATATTCAGAGTGGTAAACACAGTGGTCACTGCTATCTAATCAATGATAAGAGTGCTTTTCCCCTAGCACACAGCCCTGCCTTTTAGTCTACACGCCCACACACACACACACACATACACACATACACACAACACACACACACACGCCCACACACACACATACACACACACACAAACGCACACACGCACACACACACACTCACATACACACACACACTCACACTCACATACATACACATACACGCACACACACACACACACAGACTCATTTACGTGGTCCCGGAGACGTGGGAAAGCATGGTTGAACTAACAAGCCAGAGATTTGTTGCTATAACACCAGATTTGATTTTCCCCTTGTCATTTGTTGGCTCTATAAATCCTTACAGAGTTTGTAAACAAAGCCTGCAGTGTAGAATGATAACACGTTTTCTATTCAGAACAGGTGACTCGTTGACATAAACGTATTTGTGTGTGTGTGTGGACTTTCTGCCCTGTTCTGTGTCTGGTCCAACTGCTCCCACATGGTCGTCTGCCTGTGCTGACAGTAGGCTAGAGATGCAAAGGTGTCACCCAAACGAGCACGCGATTGGTCGAGCGCAGGTATCTTCAGAAAATCGATGTGATTCATTGGCTGATTTCCGCCCACGTGCTTGTGTTCCTTTATACTCTTTACTTTGGTTTTACTCACGTCTTTGGCTGCTATGGAAACCCTATGCAAACAACGCCACTCGCTCAAGGTTAAGAGCAGAACGGACGCCTGGAAAGTTGTCGAAATACGTACGTGCTTCGTAACTCAGATCTGCGATGTCATTGGGGGTGGAGTCTCGCTGTCCACAGGGGTGGGGGAAGGGGATGAGAGAGGGTGGGAAGTAGAAGGGGGAGAGGGTGGGTGGGGGGCGCGAGGTGATGGCAAGATATGACAAGATGGCTTTCAACGTAGTGGCGATGATGAATGATTTTGCGCGATTTTTAATGTTTTCCATTCTCTTCCCCCTCCCCTCATGACACATGCACATGCTTGCCTGACTACTAGGAAGCAGGCTGAGTGGCAGGTAGCTCGTCCAATCATTGCATTCGGTCTGAATGAATGGAGTGCAATCATTGAGTTCCGTTTGCCTCTCTGACCAATGAGAGACCTTTTATCTTTCAGTTTGAATGTAATGATTGGTGACAGATTTATGTTATTTGGCTATTAGAGCAGTTGACTAAATGATGGCCATTAGGATGTGGTTATGGTAAATGTGACAAAAAGTACTTTTCCAAAAGGTTTCCTATCCTACCTTAATGAAACCATCCCTGATTAGGGCTCACCAGAAGGCCTGTCATCCTACAGTGAAACCGGGCTTGTCATCCTACCATGTCTGTCATCCTACCATGTCTGTCATCCTACCATGTCTGTCATCCTGCCATGTCTGTCATCCTACAGTGAAACCGGGCAGCTCTTTTTAGTTTCTTTAGCCTCTTTCTTTCGCCAAACCAAATCTGACAGCAACCAGGCTTCATGGTTGCTTAGACAGGGACATGGCAGGCAGAGGAGACAGCTTGGGGAAAAGACCAGATAAGTAGGTTGGTGCTGAATTGGTCACGAAAAGATTGTTATTGTTTATCAAGTGCAGATGCTCGACTCTGCTGAGCAGGACTCGTGTGTTTCTCCTGGTGTAACTGCAATGTTGTTTTGTGCTGCTGTTGAAAACAGCCTCTTATTTGACAAATAAAGATTCTGTTTGCAGTGAAACAGCTGTCTCAATTCATTATGTATATTTACCTGAGTTGGAGACAACAAACCACGATGTACCAAAACAGTTTCATTCATTCGATTTAGACCTTTTGTCTGACAAAATTACTTGGAAAGGTTTGATCATTGTTCTCTGTGTTCTGCGTTCGAAGTTCCTCTCCTTCCACTCCAGACTAAGGGAAGACAGACACCCTTTGGCAGTGACAGGCCTCTTTTCCCATCGCCATAGCAGCAGTGCATCTTCAATCCATCCCTGACATCCTCCAATAATGTCAGGGATGTTTTGACACAAAAAGTTCCAGTTAACGTCATTGCTAGTTGTGTAGACCTTCAACAGGAACTTAGAATCACAGTTGGTGTTTTATAATATACACGCATGTGTGCGCACGGAGAGAGTTGATTTACTTAAAATGTGATTTGACAGTTTCCACCAAAACATGAAAACTGAAATCTATAGGCTGCCGGTTCGTTGAAATGATCTTCCGATCAAAGCTGGTGTACTGCCTGACAACTGCCAGTCTTCACTACAGGAATGTCTTCTGAATCCTGGGGGCCTGTGGGTAGGGGCCACCCTGTGGGGGCCACCCTGTGGGGACCTGTCTGTGGGGGCGTGTCTGTGGGGGCCTGTCTGTGGGGGCCTGTCTGTGGGGGCCACCCTGTGGGGGGACCTGGCAGAGAGAGCGAGGGGCCCCTGCTGTGGACACTGTATTGATCTCCACGGAAACTGACTGATGTTGCAGCCATTACATTCAAGAGGGAAGAAGAGCTATTCCTGATTTATACCTCTGAAGTCTTTCCTACTGTGAGTGTGTGTGTGTGTGTGTGTGTGTGTGTGTGAGAGAGACAGAGAGAGAGAAAGAGAGAGAGAGAAAGAGAGAGAGACAGAGAAAGAGAGAGAGAGAGAGAGAGGGAGAGAGAGAGAAAGAGAGAGAGAGAGAGAGAAAGAGAGAGAGAAAGGGAAGGAGAGAGAGAGAGAGAGAGAAAGAGAGAGAGAAAGAAAGAGAAGGAGAGAGAGAGAGAGAGAGAGAGAGAGAGAGAGAGAGAGAGAGTGTATGTGCACTCTATATAGCCTACACAGTCATGGGCCGATTCATGTAATTAAGTTAAGTGCTTTCGGTGTCACATCTTGATTGTTTAGATTCCAACTGTTCATAATTAGACGTTCTTGTTTTGAGAGGGGCAGAGCCCATTGCGATGGGGACGCATTGGCACTCTCAATAATATAAACCCCTCAAGGTTCAGCATTCGTCTTGTGGGCTAGATGTGCAAAATATGAAAAACATGAATAAGCTTATCATTTATCAAAATATCATCGCGGCTAATGTTTGCTGGCTTCAAAATGTCCACAATTATAAGATGAAATGATGGAGAGAATGACTCATTCTTGACGTCAAGGAACATAGCTGCATCTTGCTTAAAACCCTAATGATGTTCATTAGCGTCTGGTAAAACACAGAGAACGAGATCAAGGATGAAAGGAGCGAAAGCAAAAAAAAAAAAGAGTTGGTACCGATAAGTTCCTTTTACGACGACTTTGTTACATCACAGCATTCTAATTCCAAATTCGCGGCAGGTAGAAAAACAGTTTCGACTCTTTCAAGGTGTAGCTGGAACTGCGCAAGACTTAATGACTGCTGATAAATACCTCACAGCTGTTAGTCATTACTTTCCCAAATATTGGAGGGCTTCCAATCCCTCGATTAGCGTTAGCATGCTGCTAACTGCAGGTTAGCAGGTGGGGATGAGGGTAGTTCTTCCGTTCTTTCACAGCAACAGCTGCTGGAGGTTGCTGTGATCTGGCCAGCTATTAGACATGAAAATATCTTCAGAAAGTAACATCCAATTTTCTGCGGATGGAGATATTTTCAGCTCAAAACGCTGTACAGGAAGTGACATTTGGCTATTTTTATGATTGAGATGTTTTGAACAACTAACTACTTGATTTATTCTCACCAACGTGTCATTCCCTAAATGCCCCTTTTGAAACTACCTTAGCCTCTGGTTTGAGGCTCTACACAGACTTCAGCTAGGATTGATGTGATTATAGTCTGAACCAGGTCTGTCACTTTCACTCTCAGGATTCACAATCCCTCCACATTCAGATGAAATGCAAAAGCGGGGGGATTTGAATACGAGTATTATCTGGTCCCAGAGAGTTTTAAGATCACTAGTTTGATGATCTCTGGGCAACAGACCATCATGGAACAGTCATTACGTTCAGTAATTTATGAAGTCTTCTCATTGTCCCAAAGGGCAACATTGCGACAGGAAGAAGAATCTCGTTTACGGTTCTTTTCTACTTCCTTTCACACCGGCGCTTGGCAGGAAAATGGTGACACTCCCGTGTGGTTGAATAAAACCTGTGGATTGAGTGCTGACAGATCAGAAAGCGCAACTAACTTTCTTCCAACCTTTTCAAAGAGGGCTTGAAAGGAACTGAGTGAATCGTTCTCTGTACTTCTGAGAACTCTGGGCAGAGTACCTCTCAAGATGTGGAACCTAGGGTTACAGACCTCCGCCTGGGCTTGCTACAGTACTCTGAGGGCTGATGGACTTTACCCACAGAGCCACGTTCAAATATTCCTACGTTCCCGGCGCTATCTGCAGTCGTTTGTTGGTGTGGTTCAAGTGACGTATACGACCTTCCACACACACGCACGCACACACACACACACACGTAAGAACAAGGGACCCGTCCCAAAGTTTTTCACACAATAGACAGCGCATTGTCGGGTCATCTTTACAGAGTAAACCTGGCTTCAATACGTGCTGCGTTTCTAGTCCTGCGCTAGGCAGGTTGCTAAGAGACCAAAAGTCTAACTGAAGTGCATGCTAAAAGGAATGTGTGGTGAGTGTTCTGTTATTAGTTGGTCAGGAGGTGTGGGGGCGGGTAGATGCGAAGAAAACTAGGAGTTATGGAAGAACAAGGGGAGGATGGAGGAGGGGGAATGAAAGGGCAGAATAGATTATACCATCTCTGAAGGACATTCTGCACCTTTGTCCAGTTCTGGGGGAAGCTACTGCCCTCTTCAGCAGTCTTGTCTGTGGCCTTCACAGACAACAGGATCACTCAGCAGTAAAGTAGAAGACCAAACTCCACCAACATCGTTTGTGTCGCGCTAAGAAAACGAACAGTTGATTAAAGGGCAGGCAAACTTCAAAATGACCTGAGTTACCCTCCCCTCCCAGCTAAAGAAGCGGTAAAACATCTCTGCATAATCGCTGTCGCCTACTCGATCTAAATTAGCTCGTTGCAATTTGTCTTGCTAATCCAACTGTTCTTATTTTCCAACAAAAAAAATGAAATAAAAAAAATCACACTAGGAAAAAAACGAATTAAATCAAGAAACATTCTGTGACATTTCAACTTTTTTTTCCTGCTGCATCGCAAACGTACAGAACCGTGACATCGTCGGCCTCCATTGTATCCAAGTTACCCTCCCCTCCCTGCTAAAGAAGCGGTAAAACATCTACCACATTACTGTCGCCTACTCAATCTTAGTCAGCTCGTTGCAATTTGTCTTGCTAATCCAACTGTTCTTATTTTCCTCAAAAAAAACCACACAAAAAACAACCTAATCACACTATGAAAAAAACGAATGAAATCAAGAAACATTCTGTGACATTTCAACTTTTTTTTTCCTGCTGCGTCGCAAACGTACAGAACCGTGACATCGTCAGCCTCCATCGTATCCAAACCAATCTGAGAACTTTGTGAACCGTCACACCCACAGTCGAGCTTAATCCGCTGTCTCGATGATCTGATCCTCTCTACTCACCCCGCCTGCTGGCAAACGCCCTCCGCAGATGGTCCCACCATTCACATAGAAAACACAGACATATTCAGACACGAAACGTTGTCGCACATTCATACTACTGAAGACTGAAAAGTCACCGTAAGACACTCCTCCCTTGCCAGATTTCTGATGGCAAATATAATAAATAAATAAGGAATTGTTGATACAGGCCTGCAGATAAATAAATATAATATTCGAGCCTATCCAAATCTAATACCACATCAAATATGCAATTGTGGTGACACTCCTGTTCAGGACAAATCACTGATGCACCTCACAGTGTTTTCTGAAGTGAGTGTTTTCTGAAGTGATTGTTTTCTCCCACAGTTCACATTTTGAGACAACCATTTTTCTATATTCATTCATTCATTCATTCATTCAATGAAAACCACTGATTCATAATCATTTTATTTTTTGATTATATTTATTTATAGCCTCTATCAGTGCACCTTACAACATTTATTGAGATAAATTACTGGGGGGCTACCACAATAATCTGATGAAGTGTCAAGGCGTATAGCTAGAAATGTGTTTTTGGCCTTAGAAATACGTGTTCATTTAGTCAGTGATAGTTACGGTGATGGTAATAATTTGTAATAAGATAAAACCATATGTGTGTTTATTAGTGAAAATTATACTATGAGATATATAATATGGACAGTATATTCAATGTGCACACAATTGACAAATGTTGAAATCCATGTTTTTAATATTATTATTATCATGGAACAGTCATTACGTTCAGTAATTTATGAAGCCTTCTCATTGTCGCAAAGGGCAACATTGCGACAGGAAGAAGAATCTCGTTTACGGTTCTTTTCTACTTCCTTTCACACCGGCGCTTAGCAGGAAAAATTGTGACACTCTCGTGTGGTTGAATAAAACCTGTGGATTGAGTGCTGCAACGTGTAAGGTAAGATTCAAACAACGCGTATAAAGATATGGGAGCGTTTGTAATATTTCAGGATAGGCAAATGTGTTTAATACTGATCGTAATGTGAGGTCCATGAGTAGGACGTGGCCTAGCACTCTTCCAGCTAGGTTGCTATTGCTAATGCTAGCCAGCTGGCTAGTAATCTTAGCGACCACCTGGTTTTTGCCAATGCTAGTTTCCTCCGCCTCCAACCGTCCTCACGTATTTTAACTATACAGATTGTGTGCTTAGTTTTGATATCCTTTTACAAACCCATACTACCGATATAACAGGTTAGTAGAATAGCATTCGTAATCTAGTATGAATTATTTTATAGTTCAAAAAAATGAATTAAAAAGATAACCAGTGATAGCGAGGTGAACTTACTTAGCTTCCCCATACAAATCTGTTTCAAGACCAAACCTGAGATCGGGAACACTGATCTGCAGTTCTTTAAAAAAAAAAAAACAACAACCTTACATTGAGTTGAAGGGTGAGAAGGGAGAAGTCAATGATGACTAGTCCACTGCGCAAACTGATGGGTGCGTGAACGTTCCTCAAAGTGAAGAGAGCAGTGCTGAATATAGTCTGAGACCTTGTTACTAACATCAGCGCTGGTTAGCAAACGTGTTCATTTTGTCTAGCGATTTCACTCAGATCTTGAAGCTGATATTTTTCATACAAAACGCGTTATCCGTTTCTTTTTTTAAATTCAGGACATGGCGAAGTTCCACGCGCCTGTGATCCAGGACAACCCGTCCGGTTGGGGCCCCTGCGCCGTACCGGATAAGTTTAAGGACATGCCCTATCAGCCCTTCAGTAAAGGAGACCGTCTGGGCAAGGTAAGTGATGGGCCTCTCATGTGGCCTGACTCCACTGATGTTGGCAAAAAAAAACATATAGCTAGAAATGTCAGAATTGTAATAACGGTTACGCTCAAAATATTCGTCACTTCCGTACTCAACGTGAAACGATGGCTGGAGCAGAATCACTCCACGTTTGTGTTCTGCTTCGATAACGTCGGAAATCGCGGCCACTTTGTGGGGTTTTTTTCTCCATGAATAGTTTCAATTCAATTCAATTTATTTTTGTAACGCCCAAAATCACAACAACAGTTGCCTCGAAGGGCGACAAGGATTCCATCATTGGTCAATAAACAGAAAACCACATTATAAAAAAGTACATATGATTTTAGCAACTGGATGACTGTCCCGGAACATCCCCTGTCCTTAGACCCTCCTTCTCGGCAAGGAAAAACTACAAAAAAACCCTGTGGGAAAAAGTAGAAACCTCAGGGAGAACCACAGTGAAGGAGAGATCCTGCTCCCACGGACGGACAGGCTGTAGATGTTCCAGGACTGGTGTGCATCCATATTGCGATGGACTGTAAAGAAAGAACCCCTCAGGCGAAAGGAAGGGTTCATCTAGATCATTAGGTGCGAGGAGAGTTCGGCTATCCAGCGAAGTGGGTCTGAGGAAAGCAGTTCGTCTGTTGTACGAAGTACCTCCGACAGTTGAGGAGCACCCGGGTCCACAGATCAAGTCGCTAGGCGGGGCGAGGCATGTAGGGTGGAGTCATCGCCATGGCAGCATCCAGGACAGAGCCCACCTCGGAGGGATCGAAACTTGTGTACAGCGACGAACAGACCATAGCGAACTACGATATCAACTAATGCCCTGCCCATAAGCCATTTCGAAGAGAAATGCTTTAAGCCTGGTCTTAAATAAAGAGACTGAGTCGGCCTCTTTAACATGAACAGGGAGCTGATTCCATAACACAGGAGCTTGGTAGCTAAATGCTCTACCCCCTACTGTGCTTTTGGAGACTCGAGGAACCACCAATAGTCCAGCGCTTTCGGAGTTTGGCTTCAGAAACGTGACACAATGCATATTCCCCACTTACAATAGGTTGGTAACAGGATACGGTTTTGGCTATGATTTGTATAGTGTGAAATGGGATATTTTCATGTATTCACTTCACCTTACTGGTTTGAAAACAAAGGTTGCCCGCTGCCATTATAGCGAAATATAAAACACCAGCTATGGAGTCTAGGACGTTTAATAACTGTGTTTCTACTTGTGCAGGTGGCAGACTGGACTGGTGCAACCTACCAGGATAAGAGATACACAAGTAAGGAACATGCTGTAACTTCGTAAGATCTCTCTCTCCCCCCGCCCCCCCCTGCCCACGTTTCAGAACCATGTTATTGGCGTGTTCACAGCCTGAATAACAGGCGTGTTTTCCCCAGATAAGTATTCCTCTCAGTTCGGTGGAGGCAGCCAGTACGCGTACTTCCATGAGGAGGACGAGACGAGCTTCCAGCTGGTGGACACGGCCAAGACACAGAAGACTGCCTACCAGAGGAACCGCATGCGCTTCGCTCAGGTACAGGACACACGCACGCCACGGTTACACGCCACGGTTACACGCCATGGTTACACGCCATGGTTACACGCCACGGTTACACATACCTGTACACCCACGCGCACACGCCACGGTTACACGCCATAGTTACACATACCTGTACACGCACGCCACGGTTACACATACCAGTACACCCACACACGCCACGGTTACACATACCTGTACACGCACGCCACGGTTACACGCCATGGTTACACATACCTGTACACCCACACGCGTGCAAGACACACTGTGTCACTGTGTCCCCTGGCGTCTCATCTTGTTTGCAGAGGAACCTGCGCAGAGACAAGGACCGTAGGAACGTCACTCAGTTCAACATGCAAACTCTGCCCAAGAGCGCTAAGCAGAAGGAGAGGTGAGCTGTGCTGTCTGTCAGGAGGATGCCCTAGCAAACTGCCAGGGAGTCAGACTACCAACACATATGTCTCTCTCTCTACATCTCTCTTTTTGTCTCTCTCCCCCCTCCTTCTCTCTCTCTCTGTCTGTCTCTTGGTCTCCCTCTCTCTGTCTCTCTTTTTCACTCTGTCTCTCTCTCTGTCTCTCTCTGTCTCTCTCTGTCTCTCTCTGTCTCTCTCTGTCTCTCTCTGTCTCTCTCTGTCTCTCTCTGTCTGTCTGTCTGTCTCTCTCTCTCCCCTTCTCTCCCTTCAGGGACCGTATGCGTCTGCAGAAGAAGTTCCAGAAGCAGTTTGGTGTCCGTCAAAAGTGGGACCAGAAATCCCAGGTATGCTACCATGTGACCTCGGTCATGTTTGTTCTGAGGTGAAACCACCCGTTTCCCATGAGCGACCATCGAAAGTCCAAACGTGTTGTGGCCTCAACCAATCAGAACCTACCAGTGATGCATCTTGACAAGGTTCCTACTCAGCTTCTTCACAAATGCTAATGCTACCATACTGCTTTTTATTCCCACTTTCTTTCCTCCTCCCCCCTCCCTACCTCTGTCTCCTTCCTCCCCTCCTTCCCTCCTCCCTCCTTTCCCCCCATCCCTTCCCTCCCTCCCTCCCCTCCCCTCCTCCCCCTCTCTCCTTATTCTTCAAGGCCCAGTTAAAGCCCCGAGACTCGTCTGTGGAGGTTCGGAGCGACTGGGAGGTGAAGGAGGAGATGGACTTCCCTCGCTTGATGAAGATGAGATACATGGAGGTGGAAGATCCCACTGACATGTAAGAACTGCTGGTTCACATACACACATACACACTCACACACACATACACACTCACACACACACACTCACACACATACACACACTCACTCACACACATACACACACACACATATAGACACTCACGCACACACTCACTCACACACACACTTACTCACTTACACACTCACATACACACTTACTCACGCACACACTCACTCACTTAAACACTCACAGACTCACTCACAAAAACACACAAACTTAAACGCATACTCGCGCGCGCGCGCGCACACACCTACAAACAAAAGCTTTGCACAGTGAGGGTATGCTACCCTGTCAACACTGCTGCGTTTGCAGCTGCGTGATGCTAACCAGACCTTGCAGACAAGGTTGGTACATTGACTTTAGAAAAGCTCCCCGCTGTCAATTTACATTCAAAGCATGCTGCTGCAAATCTACTGGGTCCTAACAGTGCGTATCCGCTGGACAGTAGCATCAGCAGCAAATGTTCTTGTTCTTAATTCAAAACAGCGGAACCAAGGCCAGGTTCTGATAGGAGGGTCTAGAGGCCAGCCAGGTGAGGAGGTTAACAGCTGCGCTGCTATAGGCTAATGAAGGTGAACATCAGAGAGGCAGCCTTTTGACAGAGAGATCATCTGGAAAGGTCATCACGCTTACTGTCCTCTAGACCCCTCCGGTCTCTGTCGGCTTAGTTACCGCTGCCGTGGCGACAGCTGCCAGAGGAAAGGCGGGAGGATAGTGAGATTTAATTGGATAAGGTTTTATTCTATTTTTGTCATCTTTCGGTCAGGAGTTAGTAGAGGGGAGTATGTAAGGAAGTGTGCAAAAATGATTTGTCGCAAAAAATATCAAAAGTAAAGTTTTTTTTTTTCTCTTTTAAATTTTAACGAATGGAATGAAAAGACTACATTTTCTCAACAAGTAGCTTTTTATTCAGGATCAGGTAGGATAAGAAATAGAATACAGTCGATTTTTCCACGAAAGCTTTTGAATTCTCGTGAACAATAGACCAGACGTACCCACGCATCGGTGGAAATTTACAGACCTGCTCAAAAGAGCCCCCACGCCCATCCAGAGCAGCTCCTGAATGAGTTGACGTCTTATCAGGGTTGGAGGGAAGGTTGAACCAAAGAAGAAAATGATGGTGAAAACCTCTAGCTGCTTTCCACAGCTGAGAGTCGGTACCTTTCTGGAATGAGCGCAGGATGTGATCTCTTAACACGTTTCTCCTCCTTTCTCCCTTCTCCTCTCTCCCTTCACCTCCTCTCTCCCTTCACCTCCTCTCTCGCTTCACCTCCTCTCTCCCTTCACCTCCTCTCTCCCTTCACCTCCTCTCTCCCTTCACCTCCTCTCTCCCTTCTCCTCCTCTCTCCCTTCACCTCCTCTCTCCCTTCACCTCCTCTCTCCCTTCTCCTCCTCTGTCCCTTCTTCTCCTCTCTCCCTCCCCCTCCTCTCTCTCTCACAGTGAGTGCTGCGGGGCGCTCGAGTACTACGATAAGGCCTTTGACCGCATCACCACTCGAAACGAGAAATCTCTGCGGAGCATCAAGAGGATCTTCCACACGGTGACCACCACTGATGACCCGGTCATCCGCAAGGTAACCACGCTCACGCCTCCAGGAATCACCTCTCACAGTGCTCGCTCATCTCATGAGCTTAGCGTGTTTGTGTGTTCGTGTGTTCTTGTGTCTTCTTGTGTGTGTGTCTTCTTGTGTGCGTCTTCTTGTGTGTGTGTGTGTGTGTTCTTGTGTGCGTGTGTGTGTTCTTGTGTGCGTGTTCGTGTGTGCGTGTTCTTGTGTGCGTGTGTGTGTTCTTTTGTGTGCGTGTGTGTGTTCGTTTGTGCATGTTCTTGTGTGTGTGTGTGTGTGCGTGTTCTTGTGTGCGTGTTCTTGTGTGCGTGTTCTTGTGTGCGTGTTCTTGTGTGCGTGTTCTTGTGTGCGTGTGTGTGTTCTTGTGTGCGTGTGCGTGTTCTTGTGTGCGTGTGCGTGTTCTTGTGTGCGTGTGCGTGTTCTTGTGTGCATGTTCTTGTGTGTGTGTGTGTGTTCTTGTAGGCGTGTGTGTGTTCTTGTAGGCGTGTGTGTTTTTTTGTGTGTTCGTTCGTGTGTGTGTTCGTGTGTGTGTGTGTTCTTGTGTGCATGTTCTTGTGTGTGTGTGTGTGTGTGTGTTCTTGTGTGCGTGTGCGTGTTCTTGTGTGCGTGTTCTTGTGTGCGTGTGTGTGTGTTCTTGTGGGCATGTGTGTGTTCTTGTGGGCGTGTGTATTTTTTTGTGTGTGTGTTCTTGTGTGTGTTCTTATGTATTCATGTGTGTGTGTAGCTGGCTAAGACCCAGGGGAACGTGTTTGCCACCGATGCCATCCTGGCCACCCTGATGTGCTGCACGCGCTCAGTCAACTCCTGGGACATCATTGTCCAGAGGGT
This sequence comes from Plecoglossus altivelis, assembly GCA_036571765.1. NCBI lineage: Eukaryota > Metazoa > Chordata > Actinopteri > Osmeriformes > Plecoglossidae > Plecoglossus > Plecoglossus altivelis. Next base: position 17,446,405 of record BROE01000018.1, read on the forward strand.
GGGCAACAAGCTGTTCTTTGACAAGAGGGACAACTCTGACTTTGGTGAGACTGTCTCTTGTTTTTCACCTGACCTCTGCCACGTTATGATTCGCTCTCAGTTCCCTCCTACTCAGATGTAGACACCCCTAACTCCTCAGCCTGATAATAGGTCTATGGTATGGCCTTGTCTCGGCTAGCTAGCTAACTACACTAAAGAGTTTGCTACCTTACTGTTGTTCCCCCCAGCTAGCTAGTTAACTGCTGTTCCCTCCACCCTAGATAGCTAATTGCTGTTCCCCCCACCCTAGCTAGCAAGCTAACTGCTGTTCCCTCCACCTTAGCTAGCTAGCTAACTGCTGTTTCCCCTTAGCTAGCTAGCTAACTGCTCTCCCCCCCCCAGCTAGCTAGCTAACTGCTGTTCCCTCCACCCTAGCTAGCTAGCTAGCTAGCTAGCTAACTGCTGTTCCCCCCACCCTAGCTAGCTAGCTAACTACTGTTCCCCCTTAGCTAGCCAGCTAACTACTGTTCCCCCGTAGCTAGCTAGATAACTGCTGTTCCCCCCACCCTAGCTAGCTAGCTAACTGCTCTTCCCCCCCTAGCTAGCTAGCTAACTGCTGTTCCCTCCGCCCTAGCTAGCTAGCTAACTGCTCTTCCCCCCCCCACCCTAGCTAGCTAGCTAACTGCTCTTCCACCCACCCTAGCTAGCTAGATAACTGCTCTTCCACCCACCCTAGCTAGCTAGATAACTGCTCTTCCACCCACCCTAGCTAGCTAGCTAACTGCTCTTCCCTCCCTTGCTGTGTCTCAGATCTGCTGACTGTGAGTGAGACGGCCAACGAGCCTCCCCAGGATGAGGGTAACTCCTTCAACTCTCCCAGGAACCTGGCTATGGAGGCCACCTACATCAACCACAACTTCAGCCAGCAGTGCCTCCGCATGGTAAACCACCACCCTCACCTACGCCACATCTGTAGAATAATATACATTTATTGCTAACTTTCATCATGTACATAAGCATTCATCTGGTCATGGATAAGTTCCCGTTCAAGGTGTGGAAAGCCTGACACAGGTCCTATTATGGGATGTTTCGTACATCAAACTAACGTGGGGTTTTGTCTCCAGGGAGGGGAGAGACACAAGTTCCCCAACTCCAACCCGTTTGTGGAGGAGGACATGGACAAGAGCGAGGTGGCCTCTGTAGCCTATAGGTGGGTACTGACCTCTACTGGTCAGTTGTGGTACTGCGGCTACCCGCACTGAACCAAATGAAGACTATTAGCTGTTAGTGTGGCCTATGTGAACTGGACAATGAGATGTGTATAAGTCAGATGTACAGTTTTCAGTGTAGTGGATGTACACACGGTAATGTGTTTACTGGGTTGCTGTTGAGTGTTGTACATGGTACCCCAGAGACCTGATGTGTGTGTTCTTGTGTGTGTGTTCTTGTGTTTGTGTGTTGTGTGGTGTGTGTGCGCGCGTTGGCGTGTGCGCGTGTCAGGTACCGCCGCTGGAAGCTGGGGGAGGACATTGACCTGATCGTGCGCTGTGAGCATGATGGTGTGATGACTGGGGCCAACGGTGAAGTGTCCTTCATCAACATCAAGACCCTGAACGAGTGGGACTCCAGGGTGAGGAGGGAGGGAGGAGGGAGGGAGGGAGGTAGGACTCCAGGGTGAGGAGGGAGGGAGGGGAGGAGGGAGGGAGGGGAGGAGGGATCCAGGGGGAGGAGGGAGGGAGGGGAGGTGGACTCAGGTGAGGGAGGGAGGGAGGGGAGGAGGGACTCCAGGGTGAGGTGGTGGGACTCCATGAGCTGAGGGAGGGAGGGAGGGCGAGTTTGAGGGACTCCAGGGTGAGGAGGGAGGGAGGGGAGGGAGGGAGGGGGGAGGTTGAACTCCAGGGTGAGGGGGGGAAGGAGGGAGGTGGGACTGCAGGGTGAGGAGGGAGGGGAGGAGTGGGACTCCAGGGTGAGGAGGGAGGGGAGGAGGTGGGACTGCAGGGTGAGGAGGGGAGAGGTTATCTTCTGCTCTGTGTAACGTGAGCTGCTACTCTCTGTAACGTCTCCACAGCACTGTAACGGGGTGGACTGGCGTCAGAAGCTGGACTCCCAGAGGGGGGCTGTTCTGGCCACCGAGCTGAAGAACAACAGCTACAAGCTGGCCCGCTGGACCTGCTGTGCCATGCTGGCTGGGTCAGAGTACCTGAAGCTGGGGTGAGGACACACACACATACAGAGTACCTCAAGCTGGGGTGAGGACACACACATACAGAGTACCTCAAGCTGGGGTGAGGACACACACACACAAACAGTTAGTACTGTTCAAGCTGGGGTGAGGATCACACCGCATACAGAGTACTCAGCTGGGTGTGAGGACACACACATACAGGAGTACCTCAAGTGGGGAGGACACCCACACATACGGAGTTAATTCAAGGCTGGTGAGGACACACATACACATACAGAGTACCTCAAGCTGAAGTGTCTTAGACACACAGCCTGATTCTAGAAGCGTTGCCCCTCCTCCCTGTCCAGTCCCAGAGCTGACCCTGCCTCTCCCTCAGATACGTGTCTCGCTACCACGTGAAGGACTCTGCTCGTCACGTCATCCTGGGAACACAGCAGTTCAAGCCCAATGAGTTTGCCAGCCAGATCAACCTGAGCATGGAGAACGCCTGGGGGATCCTGCGCTGCGTTATCGACATCTGCCGCAAGCTGGAGGAGGGAAAATACCTCATCCTGAAGGACCCAAACAAGGTGGGCAGACCAACACACACACATACACACACACTACTGGACCAACCAGGTGGGCAGACCAGACACACACACACACACACACACACACACTACCTGGACCAACAAGGTGGGCAGACCAGACTCACACAACACACACACACACACACACTACCTGGAGTCTGTACTCTGAAGACTAAAGCTCCAGTCTGGTTTTGCACACATCATTCACAAGTGTCTGTATCTAGAGCTGTCTGACCTGGTGAATAGAAGAGAGTATTTCCTGTTTAGTCAGCTGGTGTGCGCGTGTGTTTGTCAACAGCAAGTGATCCGAGTGTACAGTCTACCTGACGGAACGTTCAGCTCAGATGAGGAGGAGGAAGAGGAGGAGGAAGAAGAGGAAGAGGAGGAGGAAGGTGAGATGACGACAAATACACCATCATTCCTGTCAGCAAGCACAACTGACAGTCTTAATGCAGCTTGTACAAACATGCAACTATTTAGTGATAACTAACGTGAAATTTCTCTCTTTTCTAGATTTAGAGGAGAATTGAGATGTGGACAGAACATTATTGGCTAGCACCACACAGAGAACGTCTTGTGGCATTCAAATAAAGATCTGAACCAACACTTTGTCTGTCTTTTTATTTCATATTGTTTCGTTCCACTCCTGTCATCAGAGCAGATCTGACTGACTGCACTGCTCTTTGTCTGGGTCCAAATATGTCAATCTGACGATTAGAATCACCAATCTAACAGACAGAGATGTTCATGTGGCCGCGTCCTGCTGTGAGGTGGGATCGGTCTCCGTCAGGTCGCTTCTGTTTGGTCCCAGATGAACCTGATGGGCAGCTCTGCCATCCTCTGCTGAAAGATGCGATCAAACGTCTCGCTCTGGGCCACGGTGAACATGGTCTTCCAGTCTCCTATCTCACCTGCCAGACCGGGTGCAACAGGATGTGGTTGTGTGACACGTTAGTTTGAGATGATTTGGAGGGTCGTTCATTAAACAGTCGAGGATCTATCCTGTCTCCTCAGATCTCTAATCCAGGACAGCTTCCTGCCTGTTGATTTATGAACCACACTTGATTGATTTCATTCAAGTCTAGTTACCTAATTAACCAGCTAATTACTAGTGATGGGTTAGGTTAGTGTTGGAAAAGACAGGTATCTCTCCAGGTGTAGAGTTGGAGAACTGTCATCTAGGAGATCTGACCTTTCCGCAGGAAGTCTCCCTTCATGAGTTCAGCTGGCAGAAACCTGTAGTTGGCTTTGGGATCTTGTTTCATGTTGTTGAACGTCGTTTTCTTCACGACCTCCTCCACCGCACTCTCGTCTAGGTTTTTCTCCAGGAAGCAGCATATCTTCCTCACTGCCGTCTTCAGGTCCTGAGGCAGGAAGGCAGGAGTTATAAGCAGGACACGAGGAGACCCCATCGCTCCTTCAACACTGGTCTCTCCTGACTCCGCGACTGTTCAGCGGTTGGTCTTACAGGGCTATTTGGGATGAGACAGCACGTCTCTCCAACTTACCAAGATCATGTCTTCGTAAGACAGGAAGAGGATGTTGTACTGGTCTCTCTTGGAATGCCATTCTCTGACGTGGTCAAACCAGGACTCTCCACCGACTTAAGGTGAAGAGTTTGTCAATGTTGTTGGTTAAACCAGTTACTATCAGATTATAAGAATATAATGAACCAGCTGTCAACCACTTCCTGGCACCTGTAACATAATGATCTTGGGACAGTCGGACTGGACCAGAGGTTTTTCCCCTCTAGTCCACACACCAGCTGGGTTACCGGGGCAACCAGCATCTGGAAACAAAGAGGTGCATGTGCACTGCCCCCCGCTGCCAGATTGTGCACCACAAGAGCTTCAATCCTCACCGTTCCCTGCCAGAAACTTCTCCATAAAGTCCTGAAAGGATGAGGGTGTCTCAAGCTGGGCCCAGACATTGGAGAAGTGGTAGTAGGAGACCAGCGTGTCCTTGGGATTTCTCATCACATAGATGATCTAGCGGACGGCAAAATCAAGAGCTTAGTGGTTGTGTCAGAGGCGGAGGTTTCATTGCAGATTATACACTTTTGAAATATTTTTTTATATCCAGACATCTTATTACCCAAGTCAGTATTGTAAAATACCGCAGGTGACCACCAGTCGTGTGATGGACTTGACTCGTCACACTTGACTCAGAAATCACACACTTGATTCATGAATCTCACACCACATTCAGGATTCACACACTCAATTCAGGAGCCACATGTTCGACTCAGGGGCCACACGTTTGATTCAGGAGTCACACGTTTGATTCAGGATTCACACACTCAATTCAGGAGTCACACGTTCGATTCAGGAGCCACACGTTCGATTCAGGAGCCACACGTTCGATTCAGGAGCCACATGTTCGACTCAGGGGCCACACGTTCGATTCAGGAGCCACACGTTCGATTCAGGAGTCACACGTTTGATTCAGGAGTCACACGTTTGATTCAGGATTCACACACTCAATTCAGGAGTCACACGTTCGATTCAGGAGCCACACGTTCGATTCAGGAGCCACACGTTCGATTCAGGAGTCACACACTAACCCTACACGGAGCTGCAGCGTACCTTAGCCTTCCTGTCCTTCAGTCCAGGGGGCAGAAGTGCAGGTGTGAGGTGTGAGGCGAACAACCTGGGGGAGGGTCTCAGGGCGTAGTCTGGGCGGCCCTCACGGTACTCCAACCATGGCATCCTCTCCAGGGTATTGGGGTAATCCACCTGCTCCTCCAGGTCGTAAATACAGGTGATGATCCGCTGGGTCCATATGGTCCCTGCAAAAGCAAAGATGGAGGAAAAGCAGTCGAGACGTCCTGCCTCTCTGATCCGTGAAGGTGAATCTTTTTTTCTGGGGGGGGGGGGGAGGGGGGGCGGGGGGTGGGGGAGGGGGGGTGGGGGGGGGCTTTTTTATAGCCAAAGATTGGCCCCTCAAAATAGAACGACTCAGTCGTCTTATTACACAGAACACGCTGACTCTTGTACATCCACTCATAAACACAGTAGACGTGTGACTCACCTGACTTGGGGTATGTGACCAGGAAGACGTCACTGTCTCGAATCTCGAAAGTCTGGAGAGAATCGATGTACTCTGCAGTGGTAACGCCCACCGCAAAGTTATAGTTCTTGTACCGACACAGGTGACTGGAAAGCTGCTCCATTCCAGGTTGTTTAGAAGGGATATCTCAGCCTGCAGGTTGGCAGCTGGGAGAGTTCAGCAGAGAACAGGAACCAGCATGTACACAGTGAGGACTTTGGACAGGTGACGTCACAGACCTCTCGCCTTGATGCGCAGGCTGACTGCACAGTTCTGGTTGAGGTGCTGCCATCTAGTGGCCAACTTGAGTGTCTACATGGCCAGCCGCTGGATCGTGAGGGGCCGTTCAGGGACAAATTCAGACTGTCTTTAAACAAACATACAGACATTCAAATACGAGACGTTCACACACATTCATACTACTGACAGTCCATACACATATGCCTACGAAATGCTTACACAGACGTACGTAAAACACTTTTACTTTCAAGTCTTACAAGGATGAGTTTGTGTTTGCGTCAAGTCTGAATTATTTCCTGCATGCAAAAAGTCTGGCCCGTCTGAAACACTATTAACACAAAGTCAGATTCACACATATGTATGTGTGTTTATACATACAACCCAACTAGTATACATACCAAAATGTGAGTCCAGTTCACTTTCTAGATTTTTGTTGCTAATGGAAGTGTCATTATTGTGATCAGTCTGCATCATGTATGGACAGACAGTACCCCTCTGGTCCAATAATAAAAGGAAAACAATGTTCTGGGATAAAGCGGCTTATGAATGTAATAACGACGGCCAAAACAAGACATTAAAGATTTTTTGTCTTTATTGTAGAAGTGTGGCAATATAAGTGCACATGAAATACTTAATAGTACATGTTAAGAAATGATCAACAAATTTAACACAGCAACACCTTGATTTCACTGCAACTATATGCTAAAATATTGAGTTTAGTTCAAAGTAAATCAGTTAAGGTTCAAAAGTAGATCAGACAATGTATATAATGAACACCGGTTGGTTAATATAGAAAGATAATTCACTTATTTCAATGAAGACGAACGCTGCAGATGATTCGTTTGATATGCAAGAACAAAGATTCACTTCAATTAAATGACAATCCTGAATCCACGATTGAAACAGAAACGAATCAGTTCATGTGCAGTCAACGATCCGATCAACTGAGAAATCATCATCAGCAATCAGGCCAAAGCTCGGATTATGACAAAGAGGGAAGGAGAGTTACAGCCAGAACATCTTCCTCAATGTGGACTTCTCCTCCACAGGGTAAAAGGTCATCTTCAGCCGGCTCTGACCGTCCTCAAACGTTAGCAGTCCTGTCAGCAGGGAGTCGTGGATCTTCTGCCATGCCTCCACTTCAGAGTGCCAGAGCTGTGCTCGAGCCCTGATCAGCTGGGACACCTCACTCTTGCTGCCATTGGCCAGGTTTATGCTGTCCTTGCAGATGAAGAACACATCCAGGCCGATAAACAGGGCGTTGAGAGCGATGAAGCCCCCGCGGGCTGCCTTGGACAGGGCGAGGGGCGTCCCTTTGGCGGCCTGTCCCAGGTCAGCGATTGCATCCTCAGCCCTAAGAAGATTCACACCTGAGGCACCAATGATCGAGGAGCTGATTACTTTCCCACTGGCACCGACTGTCGATACAATCTTCCCTCCTTCCGCGGATGCGTCCACATCACACCCCTCGAGAGCCATCTTTGAGGCCACAACTTCCAGGTACTCCTGGATCTTCTCCATATCCTCCATAAAACTCTGGAACAACCCGTTGGCTTTCTTCTGTTGTGTGGCGTTGACGGCGGTCTCTGTGACAGTGGTGACCACGCTGTTGACCCCACTGGTGATCCCCAGGCCCACGCCGGTCATGGTGAGAGCCATGGACGCCCCTGCCGTGACAGGGATCAGAGCCAGACCCACGATGGACAGGACCCCTCCCACCGCCCCCACTGAGCTGCCTGCCACTGTAGAGATCTGGGCTCCACGCTTCATGTTGTCCAGCTGGACAGAACTCCCCTCCAGCTCAGTCAGAAACTGCAACATTCTGGGCTTAGTCTGGCTGAATAGTTCCATGAAGTTTTCAGCTTTCTCCTGGAACAGGTAAACTAGACGGAAGTCCTGGTTGGTCCTGTGAAAGTCAGAAAGCTACAGTGAGCCCAGGTGATGAGGTGAGCAATGTCACACAGAAGTGGAAGTTCTGCTTACCTGACATCGCTGAGGTATTTGAGATGGGTGAGCATATCCAACACGGACGTGTCACTCATAAGGCCAAGGTCAACATTTTTCTCAGTCTTCCACCAAAACATCCACTGACTGATGAAGAAAACTAAACATGAACCTTCTGCAGTCCGAATAAAACCAACATACAACATTATACA
>BROE01000018.1:17478364-17499618 GCA_036571765.1 Plecoglossus altivelis
TCACCCCAGATGCCCCGCCTCACCTCGTGACCTGATCTGTGGACCCGGGTGCTCCTCAACTGTCGGAGGAATGCTTCCTACAACAGCCGAGCTGCTTTCCTCAGATCCACTTCTCTGAATAGCTGAACTCTCCTCACACTAGATGATCTAGATGAGCCCCTCCTTCCTCCTGAGTGGTTCTTTCTCTACAGTCCATCTGCAGATGGATACGCGCCAGTCCTGGTCCATCTACAGCCTGTCGGTTCGTGGGAGTAGGATCTCTCATCCACTGTGGTTCTACTCGAGGTTTCTACTTTTTCCCACAGGGTTTTTTGTAGTTATTCCCCGCCGAGAAGGAGGGTCTAAGGACAGGGGATGTTCTGGGACAGTTGTCCATTTGCCAAAATCATATGGACATTGTTTAACTTGCTTTTTTATTTATTGACCAATGATGGAATCTTTGTCGCCCTTCGAGACAACTGTTGTTGTGATTTTGGGCGTTACAAAAATAAATTGAATTGAATCAACCTATTCGATAACAAGGAACCACACGCCTGAATTCCCTTCAGGAAAAAGAGTTAGTTCATGTATAATTAAATGTATACCTGTGGTTAATCCTTATAACAGACGTTCACAGACATTCAAACTACTGAAAGTCCGTATACATATGCATATGCATAAGAGATGCTCACACAGACGTACGGGAAACACTTTCAGCACACACATATACGAAACGCTCAAGTCTTACAAGGATGAATTTGTGTTTGCGTCAAGTCTGAATTATTTCCTGCATGCAAAAAGTCTGGCCCGTCTGAAACACTATTAACACAAAGTCAGATTCACACATATGTATGTGTGTTTATACATACAACTAGGGCTGCAACTAACGATTATTTCGATAATTGATTCATCTGTCGATTATTTTTACGATTAATTGATGAATCGGAAAGAAAAAAAAACATTAATTTCCAAACTTTTATTCAAAAACAGAACTCACAGTGCAAATTCACAATGCAAAAAATCCTCAGAACGTGCAAAAACAGGTTGTTCTTTTAACATCCATGAGCTGTTAAAGTAATAAAAAACGAAAAACAATATATAATATATCGTTTTTTCAAAATAAAGTCCACAAAAAGATGTATATATTTGTTTAAAGGGACCTGAGCTGTCAGAACAATACATCTTTTTTTATAAAGAAAAATACAAATCAGAAAACTTAACAGGATTTGTTTGAACAGTAGAATTTCTTCTCTATACTACACTCACTCACTCACTCCCTTTGTACAGACACTTTGCATTGCAAAGCAAAGCCAGCACGTCTACTCTGGAGTCAAGCCTGCCACTTATCAGCCAATCAAAAACAATAAAGTGGCTACACAATAGCCAATCAGAAAATAGCACTATTGTATCTGGGTAGGTTTTAACGCAACAACCCATCAAAAAAAGAAAGGGTTAGAGATGTCACTCTTGTCTGTCTTCAAAACTTGAGAGCCCCAAGTCTAGGTTTATGTCAATCAAAGCTGTTTTTTTTTTTTGTTATCGTCTCATTTTCGTTTGTGAAAAAATGTCGCTTTTGCATATTTTGCAATTAACACACAACAAATCGATAATGAAATTTGTTGCCAACTCTTTTAATAATCGAATTTTATCGATTTCATCAATTCGTTGTTGCAGCCCTACATACAACCCAACTAGTATACATACCAAAATGTGAGTCCAGTTCAATTTCTAGATTTTTGTTGCTAATGGAAGTGTCATTATTGTGATCAGTCTGCATCATGTATGGACAGACAGTACCCCTCTGGTCCAATAATAAAAGGAAAACAATGTTNAAGGTGCAAAACAATCTGAGCATTTACTTACATTGTAATATTTCTGTGATCCAATGTGCTTTCTTCAAGTTGATAGCTTCGTAAAAATCCAAATTTCTGTCCAGAAAAATGTCCATAGGAAATCAGAACAGAGATCAGAACGGCACTTTATAGATTATTTGATGAAGACGTCATAATACAGCAAACGTCATCCAACAGCAGATGACGCTATTTACACCCGTTCTGTTTAGAGTCTATGCTATGGGTCTGTGTTATAAGGATTAAACACGAACATACATGTAATTACACATGAACTGCTATATAACTCAAAAAACTCAAATAATCTCAAAAGTGGTCATGTGTATCCGTACCCATATACACACACTTAGTTTCCAGAAAAATGTATTTAACATTTGAAAATAAACCCATTCTGTTGGTGTTATGTATTGCCTCATTTCGAAGAATCAGGTTGATTTCGACCTAATATCATCCTTTTGAACAGAAGCTTTTTATTAATGCATTAGGAGGTGATAGATTTCTTGGACGCTGCTTGTCTTGCATCTTAGCTCTGGGAGGGACCATCGACCTAACTTGAAGCCTACAACTATCTCCGTGGTGTGATTCTGATCTTCATACAAACATAAACGCTACCCAATTGTAACGCCTGTTAACATTTTTCATCATCAGTGTGTTGGAGTATATGATTTTTCTCCGTTATGTGTTCACGCATCGAGAGTGGTCAAATGGATCACCAGGATTCAGTATGGTTCAGTTCAATTAAGTTTATTCCCTGACAACACAATTCTAATACAGATATCTGGGTCGCTCCAAGGTCCCTAACAACTACGTGCGTCTTATGCTTGGCACAGCGAAGAAAGATAACTTTCCATGGGACACCCGCAGTAATATAGATAACATTATGCACTAATTGGGACAGGAGCTCCTCTGCCTTTGGTGGTTTCCGCCCCTGGTACGAAGGCCGTCTTATCTCCTTATGTGGTTGATAGGACCCTCTTTGTTGCCTCTCTCTCCCAGGTGTTGTTTTTCTGACTCTGCACAGAAAGAAAATAGCGTTCCCTACTCCCCACATTCTGAGATAAGACAGTGGAATACATCATACTGTTGACTAGGTGTGGACTGTCGACTCCCTCTTGATTCCCACAGTGTGTTACATTTCTTGCATGATGGAAAAGTACTGTCTGTCTGCCTTACTGATCTTATAGGTCAGCACAAGCAAATCATTGTATCCTTCATTGCTAGCATAAGTCAATTATTATATCCTTTATTGCTGGCATAAATAATTATATCCTTCAAGTGGAAATAACCTAAACCCTGTCACAGGTGTGGCCACAAACCGAAACTATACTCAAAGGCTATTTAATGAGTTTGGGTCAAAGTGAACTTTCAGAGACCTACCCAGAAAGAAATTGAATAAGACAAATCCTCGTAGGCTAGCAAATGTAAAGTGATAGACCTACTCAAAACATAGGCTGTTTATATTTACATTACAGTTCTTTATTGGGAACTCGTGCCAAAAGACGGACCCTTAAACCACGAACTTATTAGCCTCCAACTAACGCTGAAGTTCATCATGACCAGGTGAGACCAAGCGTGCAGGTCGATACTTAATGTTCATTACGTTCCTTATTTGTTTAACATTATTCCTTATTTGTTAGCCTTGTCTGCACCTGAAATCAGGAGATGGATGTCTGCTGGCTGATGTGCATGAATAACCCTGGCTTGTTTATTCAACTCAATCGTGCCTCAATAAATTCCGATTCAAAATTAATCTTTGGCACAAATGCTCAGATTAAACAACATGACCATAGCATTTCCAACGCATTTCAGGGAATCTAACTGTCATCTATTATAAAACAAACACCTATATAATTATGACATGATATTTGACTGAAGCTATTCTAACCGAAGTCTTTTATATCAGAGAGCAGCTGTCTGAGGCCCTGGGCCAGTACATGTCAGACATCCTGAGCCACATAACTACTCTGAAGGAGTTCTGCGACGGGCACTCAAAATGGAACCTTCAGAGGAATTCAGAGCTGAGGAAGATGAGAAACATCAAGGAAAGGTCTGACAAAGTGGACTCGACTGAAGACAAGAAATGGAAGGAGCTGGAGGGGGAGCTGGGAAATGTTCTGAAGGACACTCTGGCTGGCCTGGAGGAACTGGACCGCTTCCTGGATGCCGTGGAGAGGCTGGCCGTCACATCTGCGTTTGTGTTCAATGACAAGTGTCCGTTGGGTGACCAGGAAGTGAGCCTTGCCACTGTCCGTGATGCCATCGCCGCGTCACAGGAAGTGTGTCCTCTGCTGCTCCTTTTCAAGAGGAACGCACGTGATTTCTTCCTACCCAACCTGTTCAACGTGCAGGTGTTGGCTGTCCAGCTTGACTTGTACCTGATTATCACCCAGCGGCTCCGTGACAAGCTGGAGAGCAAGTTTGAGAGGTCATAGTTTGTAATTGTGGCTTGCTGGCTCAGGATTCAAGGTTACATTTCTTCTCATACTAGTACTTGATCTTAACTTCCTTTTTCACATGCAGATTGATGACTGGATCTCAAACGTGGAGCAAACCAAGGTAAGAACTGTTGTTGACATCTTATGACTAGTTTGGAGCCTGTTTTATACTGTATAATGTTGTATGTTGGTTTTATTCGGACTGCAGAAGGTTTATGTTTAGTTTCCCTCATCAGTCAGAAGATGTTTGGGCGGAAGAATAAGAAAAGTGTTGACCTTGGCCGTATGAGTGACATGTCCATGTTGGATATGCTCACCCATCTCAAACACCTCAGCGATGTCAGGTAAGCAGAACGTCCACTTCTGTGTGACATTGCTCACCTCAACACCTGGGCTCACTGTAGCTTTCTGACTTTCACAGGACCAACCAGGACTTCCGTCTGGTTTACCTGTTCCAGGAGAAAGCTGAAAACTTCATGGAACTATTCAGCCAGACTAAGCCCAGAATGTTGCAGTTTCTGACTGAGCTGGAGGGGAGCTCTGTCCAGCTGGACAACATGAAGCGTGGAGCCCAGATCTCTTCTGTGGCAGGCAGCTCAGTGGGGGCGGTGGGAGGGGTCCTGTCCATCGTGGGTCTGGCTCTGGCCCCTGTCACTTTAGGAACGTCCCTGGCTCTCACCATGACCGGCGTGGGCCTGGGGGTCACCAGTGGGGTCAATACCATGGTCACCAAAGGCACAGAGGTCGCCGTCAACGCCACACAACAGAAGAAAGCCCACGGGTTGTTCCAGAGTTTTATGGAGGATATGGAGAAGATCCAGGAGTACCTGGAAGTTGTGGCCACAAGATCGGCTCTCAAGGGGTGTGAAGTGGACGTGGATTGTGCCGAAGATTTGAAACTTCTTAGGGCTGAGAATACAATCGCTGACCTGGGACAGGTCGCCCAGACCAAGGCAGCCCAGCTGATCAGGGCTCGAGCAAAGCTCTGGCACTCTGAAGTGGAGGCATGGCAGAAGATCCACGACTCCCTGCTGACAGGACTGCTAACGTTTGAGGACGGTCAGAGCCGGCTGAAGATGACCTTTTACCCTGTGGAGGAGAAGTCCATATTGAGGAAGATGTTCTGGCTGTAACTCGGTCTCCTTCCCTCTTTGTCATAGTCCGAGCTTTGGCCTGATTGCTGATGATGATGATTTCTCAGTTCATCGGATCGTTGACTGCACATGACCTGATTCGTTTCTGTTTCAATCGTGGATTCAGGATTGTCATTTAATTAAAGTGAATCTTTGTTCTTGCATATCAAACGAATCATCTGCAGCGTTCGTCTTCATTGAAATAAGTGAATTATCTTTCTATATTAACCAACTGGTGTTCATTATATTCATTGTCTGATCTACTTTTGAACCTTAACCGATTTACTTTGAACTAAACTCAATATTTGAGCATATTGTTACAGTGAAATCAAGGTGTTGCTCTGTTAAATTTGTTGATCATTTCTTAACATGCACTATTAAGTATTTCATGTGCACTTATATTGCCACACGTCTACAATAAAGACTAAAAATCTTTAATGTCTTGTTTTGGCCATCGTGACGCATTTATTACATTCACGCTTTATCCCAGAACATTGTTTTCCTTTTATTATTGGACCAGAGAGGTACTCTCTGTCCATACATGATGCAGACTGATGACAATAATGACACTTCCATTAGCAACAAAAATATAGAAAGTGAACTGGACTCACATTTTGGTATGTATACTAGTTGGTTTGTATGTAAATACACACATACATATATGTGAATCTGACTTTGTGTTAGACTTGAAAGTGAAAGTGTTTTACGTACGTCTGTGTGAGCATTTCGTAGGCATATGTGTATGGACTTTCAGTAGTATGAATGTGTGTGAACGTCTTGTATTTGAATGTCTGTATGTTTGTTTAAAGACAGTCTGAATTTGTCCCTGAACGGCCCCTCACGATCCAGCGGCTGCCCATGTAGACGCTCAAGTTGGCCACTAGATAGCAGCACCTCAACCAGAACTGTGCAGTCAGCCTGCGCATCAAGGCGAGAGGTCTGTGACGTCACCTGTCCAAAGTCCTCACTGTGTACATGCTGGTTCCTGTTCTCTGCTGAACTCTCCCAGCTGCCAACCTGCAGGCTGAGATATCCCTTCTAAACAACCTGGAATGGAGCAGCTTTCCAGTCACCTGTGTCGGTACAAGAACTATAACTTTGCGGTGGGCGTTACCACTGCAGAGTACATCGATTCTCTCCAGACTTTCGAGATTCGAGACAGTGACGTCTTCCTGGTCACATACCCCAAGTCAGGTGAGTCACACGTCTACTGTGTTTATGAGTGGATGTACAAGAGTCAGCGTGTTCTGTGTAATAAGACGACTGAGTTGTTCTATTTTGAGGGGCCAATCTTTGGCTATAAGCATTACAGAACCCCTACCCCCCCCGAAAAAAATATTCACCTTCACGGATCAGAGAGGCAGGACATCTCGACTGCTTTTCCTCCATCTTTGCTTTTGCAGGGACCATATGGACCCAGCGGATCATCACCTGTATTTACGACCTGAAGGAGCAGGTGGATTACCCCAATACCCTGGAGAGGATGCCATGGTTGGAGTACCGTGAGGGCCGCCCAGACTACGCCCTGAGACCCTCCCCCAGGCTGTTCGCCTCACACCTCACACCTGCACTTCTGCCCCCTGGACTGAAGGACAGGAAGGCTAAGGTACGCTGCAGCTCCGTGTAGGGTTAGTGTGTGACTCCTGAATCGAACGTGTGACTCCTGAATCGAACGTGTGGCTCCTGAATCGAACGTGTGGCTCCTGAATCGAACGTGTGGCTCCTGAATCGAACGTGTGGCTCCTGAATCGAACGTGTGGCTCCTGAATCGAACGTGTGGCTCCTGAATCGAACGTGTGGCTCCTGAATCGAACGTGTGGCTCCTGAATCGAACGTGTGGCTCCTGAATCGAACGTGTGGCTCCTGAATCGAACGTGTGGCTCCTGAATCGAACGTGTGGCTCCTGAATCGAACGTGTGGCTCCTGAATCGAACGTGTGGCTCCTGAATCGAACGTGTGGCTCCTGAATCGAACGTGTGACTCCTGAATCGAACGTGTGACTCCTGAATCGAACGTGTGACTCCTGAATCGAACGTGTGACTCCTGAATCGAACGTGTGACTCCTGAATCGAACGTGTGACTCCTGAATCGAACGTGTGACTCCTGAATCGAACGTGTGACTCCTGAATATGTATGTGTGAGAGTCCTAGAATGTTGGGTGGAATTCTTGTAGACTCAATGTCGTGTGATTTGTCGTGGGAAGTCAAAGAGTGTGGACGAGGTGCCTCAGAGTGCCATCATCGACGCCACTGGTGGTCACCTGCGTTGGTGTCTGTAGTTGTTTGTACAATTTTAACTGGGACTTGGTGGTAATGAAGATGTTCTGAGACCTCGGCGTCTTATTGGACCAAGAACTATCCTTTATAGCACATATGAACCAGGCATGTAAAACTGCCTACTTTCATCTGTGTAATATAGCTAGAATTAGAAAAATCTTGACTAGAAGTGATGCTGAAAAAATCATTCATGCATTCGTTACACCTAGACTTGACTACTGTAACACCCTGCTCGCACCGTGTCCTTAAAGCTCAATAAAAAGCTTTCAGCTGGCTCAAAACGCAGCAGCAAGACCACTAAGCGGAACCAAAAGAAGAGACCAAATCACACCCATGTTTGTCTCTTCACTGGCTCCCTGATAAGTTTAGAATCAAATTTAAAATCACATATAAGTCTATAAATGGCATGGCCCCTCAATACCTCAAAGATGTTGTAGTATCATATCATCCAGCCAGAGCATTTCGCTCCGAAAGCGCTGGAGTATTGGTGGTTCCTGCGAGCTCTTGCCAAATGAAGCCAAAGTGAGGGGTAGAGTCATCCCTTATGCTAGCCCAGGCTGCCTCCTGTGTTTATGGAAATAGAGCTGTCGGCCTGTGTTCTAAGTTGTGTAGCAGATGGCGCCGACTGCGAGACTCTTTAAGTTAAAGATGACGCAGTGGCTAAAGCATTTTCTCGTGGCGAAATGGGCTTATGGGCATGAGGGCATTAGTTGATTAGGTCGTAGATTGCGCTATGGTCTGTTCGTCGGTCGTGTTACACAATGTTGTTCTGGATGCGCCCTTGCCGTAGGTGGATGGGCTTGTCTGCTGCCTGGATATGCGTTGCTATGTGCGATGACGTTGCGTGCTAAGCCCTGTATCAGTAGCTCGCACTCCGTCGATGCGACTTGCTGATCTGTGGACTCGGGGGCTCCTCAACTGTCGGAGGTACTACGTACAACAGACGAACTGCTCTCCTCAGACCCACTTCGCTGCATAGCCGTGACTGCTCTCGCACGCTTGAGTGAATCTAAGGAGTGAGACCGCTTCCTTTCGCCCTCGGAGGTTCGTGTGTCTTTACAGTTCCTATGTTTGCGAACATATGGATGCACACTCAGTTCCTGAGGACATCTACAGCTTGTTCGCTTGTGCTCGGTGGGATGCAGGGGACTGTCTCTCATTCACTGTGGTTCTCCTCGATTTTTCTACTTTTTCCCCACAGGGGTTTTTTTGTAGTTTTTCCCCTTGCCTAGAAGGAGGGTCTAAGGATGCTAGGGGATGTTTTTCGCGCGGAACTAGTGCTATAGCGAAGTTGCAAAATCATATGTTAAACTGTATTGTATTAAGTGTGGGTCTGTTTCTGTTTATTGGGACCAATGATTGGAATCGTTGTCGCCGCTTTCATGAGGCAACTGGTTGTTTGTGATTTTGGCGTGTACAAAATGAAATTGAATTGAATTGAATTGGATATAAAAAAATATTTCAAAAGTGTATAATCTGCAATGAAACCTCCGCCTCTGACACAACCACTAAGCTCTTGATTTTGCCGTCCGCTAGATCATCTATGTGATGAGAAATCCCAAGGACACGCTGGTCTCCTACTACCACTTCTCCAATGTCTGGGCCCAGCTTGAGACACCCTCATCCTTTCAGGACTTTATGGAGAAGTTTCTGGCAGGGAACGGTGAGGATTGAAGCTCTTGTGGTGCACAATCTGGCAGCGGGGGGCAGTGCACATGCACCTCTTTGTTTCCAGATGCTGGTTGCCCCGGTAACCCAGCTGGTGTGTGGACTAGAGGGGAAAAACCTCTGGTCCAGTCCGACTGTCCCAAGATCATTATGTTACAGGTGCCAGGAAGTGGTTGACAGCTGGTTCATTATATTCTTATAATCTGATAGTAACTGGTTTAACCAACAACATTGACAAACTCCTCACCTTAAGTTGGTGGAGAGTCCTGGTTTGACCACGTCAGAGAATGGCATTCCAAGAGAGACCAGTACAACATCCTCTTCCTGTCTTACGAAGACATGATCTTGGTAAGTTGGAGAGACGTGCTGTCTCATCCCAAATAGCCCTGTAAGACCAACCGCTGAACAGTCGCGGAGTCAGGAGAGACCAGTGTTGAAGGAGCGATGGGGTCTCCTCGTGTCCTGCTTATAACTCCTGCCTTCCTGCCTCAGGACCTGAAGACGGCAGTGAGGAAGATATGCTGCTTCCTGGAGAAAAACCTAGACGAGAGTGCGGTGGAGGAGGTCGTGAAGAAAACGACGTTCAACAACATGAAACAAGATCCCAAAGCCAACTACAGGTTTCTGCCAGCTGAACTCATGAAGGGAGACTTCCTGCGGAAAGGTCAGATCTCCTAGATGACAGTTCTCCAACTCTACACCTGGAGAGATACCTGTCTTTTCCAACACTAACCTAACCCATCACTAGTAATTAGCTGGTTAATTAGGTAACTAGACTTGAATGAAATCAATCAAGTGTGGTTCATAAACCAACAGGCAGGAAGCTGTCCTGGATTAGAGATCTGAGGAGACAGGATAGATCCTCGACTGTTTAATGAACGACCCTCCAAATCATCTCAAACTAACGTGTCACACAACCACATCCTGTTTGCACCCGGTCTGGCAGGTGAGATAGGAGACTGGAAGACCATGTTCACCGTGGCCCAGAGCGAGACGTTTGATCGCATCTTTCAGCAGAGGATGGCAGAGCTGCCCATCAGGTTCATCTGGGACCAAACAGAAGCGACCTGACGGAGACCGATCCCACCTCACAGCAGGACGCGGCCACATGAACATCTCTGTCTGTTAGATTGGTGATTCTAATTGTCAGATTGACATATTTGGACCCAGACAAAGAGCAGCGCAGTCAGTCAGATCTGCTCTGATGACAGGAGTGGAACGAAACAATATGAAATAAAAAGACAGACAAAGTGTTGGTTCAGATCTTTATTTGAATGCCACAAGACGTTCTCTGTGTGGTGCTAGCCAATAATGTTCTGTCCACATCTCAATTCTCCTCTAAATCTAGAAAAGAGAGAGAAATTTCACGTTAGTTATCACTAAATAGTTGCATGTTTGTACAAGCTGCATTAAGACTGTCAGTTGTGCTTGCTGACAGGAATGATGGTGTATTTGTCGTCATCTCACCTTCCTCCTCCTCTTCCTCTTCTTCCTTGCCTCCTTTGCGCTTACGCTCTCATCGTGAGCTGAAGCGTTCCGGGTCTGGTAAGACTGTACAGTCTTCGATCAGCTTTGCTGTTTGCAAACACGACGGCGCAGCACCAGCTGAGTAATAGCGCAGGAAATACTGCTCTGTTTTCGATTGCACAAGGGTAGTACCAGCTCTGAGATTACAGACAACTCAATGTGAAGTTGCTGTGATCGTGTGCCGGAGGAACCAGGACGGAGCTTTAGTCGCTCCTCAAAGTTGACAGATGGGAAGACTTGCCTAGGGTAAAGGTGGTGGGTGTTGTGTGTAGGTTGTGTTGGCGCTGTGTGGTGGTTGGTGTCTGTCACGATCTTGTTGGTGCCAAGCGGCTTGGTGGTGTAGGTTGGGTGGTGTGTGTTTGTTGGTGGTGTGGGGTAGGCTGGTATTCGCACTTCGTCTTGTAGACCTATGAGTCTAGTTGTTCCAAGGGTTCATGTTGTTGGGTTTGTAGTGTGTGGTGTGTGTACTCTCACCTCTTCGTGATTACAGTCCGCATGGTTTGAGCCAGTCGGGTTCATTTACAGGAGAGTAGATACAGCTCACACGTTAGCAGCCGTTGGACAGTAGCAGAAATAAACTCTCCCGGTCTCCCCACGTCAGATCCACGGTGCTGTGTCAGTACCAGTCGTGGTGTTTTTTCCGTTTTTCCTCGTGTGGGCGTGCCGCCCTCACCGGTTTTTGTGGGTGCGCGGTCTGTTTTTGGCTGCATGCCCAGCGTGTGTGTGGCTGTGGAGTGTGTGGCTGATGGTTGTTGTGTCGTGCTCCTCTTCCGGTGCATCGCTCCTCACTTCGGGAGGTCCCATCCGGCTGGGTCCTCCCCTCGCTACCTGAACCGTCCTGCAGTCTTCACGTCCTCGCCCTCCCTCCTCTACGCTGCTTGGTGTGTGCAGTCCCACCTCTTGCTGCGTGCCGCTCCCTCCTCACCCTGTGAGGTCCCACCTCCTCCCACTCCTGCTTCAATCGCTGCAGGCGCCCACCTTCCTCCCCTCTCTCCTCACCGCTGGAGTTCCCACCCTGTCGCTCCCCTCTCGCTCGACTCACGCTGGAGTCCCACCTCCTCCCCTCCCTCTTCAACCTGCAGCGCCCACCTCCTCCCCTCTCTCCTCACCCTGGAGTCCAGGCCTCCCCCTCCCATCCCACTTCGTGTGGTTGTGTGTCTGTGTGTGTTCCAGGGTGGTGTGGATCTGTGGGGGGTGTGGTGGTTGTGTGGTGGTGGTGTGTGGTGTGTGTGGTGTGTTGGGGTTAATTGTGGGAGTGAGGGGTGTGGGGGCTGCAGTCGCGCACCTCAACTCCCGCTGCGCCTCCCCAGCCCTGCAGGAGGTGCGCCGAACCTCCTCTCCTCCCCTTTGGCAACTCGTGCAGCGTCACAGCTGTTCCTTGCTGGTCCTGCTTCGCCTCTATCACTCTGCAGTCCCACCTCCTCCCCTCTCACCTCCTCCAACAAGTCAACAACTCAGTGATTATTCAGGATATGGTTTGTATGGGGAAACTCTGTTCCCCTGGTAGGCCCCACACCCCAGCTTCAGACACTACACGTCTAAATAAAGCCTCCGCTGATGACCCTGGTGTCTCTGTCTCTTCATCATTTCATGTACCTGTTTAAGGCTGTGGCATTGTGTCCATTCACAACACAAGTACATCAGAATCTAAGAACCTTTCCTTTTTGAAGTCAACATGCGGTCAACCTGCACTACAGCTTGGTTAGGAAAATGAACAGGTTACACTCCAGCTGCAATAAAACTTGTTTATTGGCAATGATCTGATGGTAGCTTAGTTGATGAAGACGTCATCATACAGCAAACGTCATCAAACAGCAAGGATGCGCTATTTGGAGCGAGCGCGCGCGTTAGATCGTCTAGGCTATGGGTTCTGGTGTAATTGCACGGCATGACAATTTAAATACACATGAACTGTTTGAAATACACGGTAATGATTATATATCGCTATGTTGATCGAGCGAGTTGCTTATCAGGCAAAAGTAGATTACTGGTCCGCTCCACTGTAATTATATATAATGATATGTATATATGGGGAAAAATACTGGAATCTAGTTGTTGCTGCATTTGTGTCGACACTTGGAAGGGGCGCCTCGGGCTGGATGGTCATGTCTGCGGTTGCCCTTGTGTGGCCCCCCCCCTCCCGCCCATTGTCCCTGATTTAATGTGCGAATCGTGCCATTCTATGAGGAATTCAGGAGGCTTCTTTTTTGTGTATGTTTGTGTGTGTACGTGCAAAACCTCTTCATCGTTACACAATAAGATCATCTGATACGAGACACTCCACGGCTGGGGATGCAATTTTGAACTGCCCCTGCCAACCTTGGCGTCTATTCTAGCCTTCGGCAACGTTTACTTAAATGACACTTTGGCAGCACGAAGAAATAATCCCTTACCTCGTGCCCTTATATGGTTGAGTATTTGATGTGCACGCACAGATCATAGACGATTGAAAAGCCAATGTCAGTATTTTCTTGACCTATTTTAAGCCCCGCCCCCTCATTCAACAGGCTTTATATCGCAGCTCCCACGCATCTCGTAGTCCCACTGGTGATTGTTTCACAGTCCCTTACTGGCGCCGTCTCCTGTCCTTTGTCAAGTATTTGAACTTCCAAACTAAAGGTAATGCGTTGGAGCTTCAGCACTGCTAATAGTTTGCTACGCGACTCCGCCAATTGTGCATGAATGTCAAACTGTTTAAATACGTGGTCTACTCTGTTCATTTTCAGCTCTAAGAGTTAGTTAATTAGTGTACTCAATTTGTTATTACTGAGTTGAATTAATTCATTAATCACCATACGTAGTTCCTCAACAATTTAACTGGATTAGCTCGAGGGTAATTGTAATTACCATCAATAATCTGCGGGTGTTTTTCAAGTCGACCTGCGCATCACTTTGTCAATTAAACTGATGCAGCGTGTCAGCCGAGTCTGCAAAGCAGTGGTTCTCAACCTTGAGCTACGGTCGTTTTTGATAACCCCAAGATTTTCCTTCAACCATTTATGTTCCTTGTCCATCTGAAACTATTATAATGTACCTCTGGCTTATACTAATTGAAAGTTAACAATTGTCTTGCAACGATGACAACTGTGAAGCCGCTCAGCTCTAGCAATAACCTGCAGTATCATTTTAAACTGCCGTGAAGTTATCTTGCAAGCGGGGTTGCCAACATTTGGCAACCAGCTAAAATCCCAACCCGCAGTGGCTATTGCCTTATTCACTGCCTTGGACCAGCTAACAATAGTATTTTGGCATACCCATTCTAACCCTGTGTTCTGTGCATCTGCCAATAAGACGCATACTTTAACGCGCATATATCAGGCTTTAATGCGACGTGACTGAAATTGTCACTGCTGGCCCCTGTAGCCAACTATATATCCGTTGGTACAGTAGCTCCTGTAACGTTGGGCAGCTTGGCCTTGTATCAGCTGTATCAGGGTAAAATGAGATTGGGGGGATTCAATGTGTTTGTGCTGAATAAGCAGAAAAAGGAGTCCTTGCTGTCTGTTGGAATGAGCATGTGGGAATGTTTTCCACAGTACGAAGTGCCAACTGGATGGCTTGAGGATAAGAATAGCACATTATATTTGGCTAACCATTTCCAGTGACAGCTGCCGCATGGCATTCTATAGGTGACCAAGTAATGACCTTCCTCTGTCTACCCAGCAGTCTAATTACTTAGCTGTGACCTCAGGTCAGAGTGGGTGGACAGGTGCTATGGGGGGGGCACAGATCAGTTGACCCCCCCCCCCCCCAGTTCAGAGAGTAATCTCCACCGCCTCTCCATCCTCCTCTCTTGACGTTTCCGCGTCTAGACTGACCACCTTCTAGTTTTCCCCAGGTTGGCTCATCACTTGGTTGTCTGCTTTCAGCACCATGGCCGAGAACAAGGAACAAACCTTCATCGCCATCAAGCCCGACGGCGTACAGAGAGGGCTCGTGGGGGAGATCATCAAGCGTTTTGAGCACAGGGGCTACAAGCTTGTTGCCATGAAGATGGTGAAGGTGCGTTGATGGGACTGAATCCGTTCCACAGGGGGAGGGGGAAAATCATTAAACTCAAATTGACCCACTGATAGGTTCCAAAGTTTGTTGTCGGGTGTGAAAACTTGATCCTCCTGGGCTTCCGTCCATGTGTTTTTGTGTTGTAGCCAACTGAGGACCATGCCAAGCAGCACTACATTGACCTGAAGGATCTACCCTTCTACCCAAGCCTGTGCAAGTACCTGGCCTCCGGACCCGTTGTTGCCATGGTAATACCCGCTTTTTTGAGTCTCTGACTAGTTGCAGCATTTAAAAAATAAAAATTGTTTTGTTTTTCGAATGTCACTGAGGTCATGGTTTTTCTAGCTGAATGACATTTGAGTTTTGATTGGTGGACAGTTGGTGATTCTCGGACTAAAAACGCTGGTATGTGCTCAGGTGTGGGAGGGACTGAGCGCTGTGAAGATTGGAAGAATGATGCTGGGCGAGACCAACCCTGCTGACTCTAAACCAGGCACCATCCGTGGAGACTACTGCATCCAGATCGGCAGGTACGTGAGCCCACTGCATCCAGATCAGCTGGTACATGAGCCCACTGCATCCAGATCAGCTGGTACATGAGCCTACTGCATCCAGATCGGCAGGTACGTGAGCCCACTGCATCCAGATCAGCTGGTACGTGAGCCCACTGCATCCAGATCAGCTGGTACATGAGCCTACTGCATCCAGATCAGCTGGTACATGAGCCTGGTCACCACACTGCTGCCTGACTGCTACACTGCAGAAATGGCCCATTTAAAGGAAAAAAAAAGGTTTGAAACGAGTACTAGTAGGCTGTCAGACAAGAGAATTTTTACTTGGATTAAGTGACAAGTCATATTGTATTGGGAACAAGTGATATAGAAGAATCTTAAAAACCAGATGAACCACACTTGAGTAGATGTGGCTTTTCCATCCCACTGACTACCGTTTGATCAGTACCAGAAGTTTTGCTCTGTGCTCATCTTGTAGGTCATGTAACCGTTAGACTGCAGTGACATTGGTTCGAATCCATCCTCGGCCAACCATGTATCTTTAAACGGTTCAATCTCCTCTCCTCTGACCAAATCATCTAATGGTCGCGTCTCCTCCACAGGAACCTGATTCACGGCAGCGATGCCTTGGAGACAGCCAAGAAGGAGATCTCCTTGTGGTTCAAGCCAGAGGAGCTGATCGCTTACGACAGCTGTGCCGTGGGCTTCCTCTACGAGTAAAGAAGCCTGAACCAGACGGCTAAACCCTCACCTCTCCCTCCTGCTCACATCCACACAACTCTGACACTGGAACACCCCAAAGCTCTAGGACTTAATACTAAAGTACCTGTCAATAAAATCATGGTTTACCTTTTATTACTTGGTCTGTCCTATTTTAAGACGTTTGATGTATGCTTCACGTGTTTACGAATGAGTCCAAGTGGCAAGGTTAGAGGGGGTAGGGGCACCCAAGGCCAGATGTAAACTCAGGTCAGAATCCTCAGTCTACATTGTGTTCAGTCTTCTGATGAGCCTCAGTCTACATTGTGTTCGGTCTTCTGATGAGCAAGGGGGGGGGGCGTTTTTTTGGCAGTTGAGCTGAAATTGTTTAGATGCTTCCAGGAAAATGTGTCTGTATAATTATAGTGAATACATGCAAGAGGTCATTGACTGATGCAGAGTAGACTTGGCCATGGTACAAAAAGGGAGGGTGAGAGGGTAGAGAGAGATTCACTTAATGCATAACGGAAGTTTCTGAAACTTGGATACTGGCACAACAAACAGAACTGAATACATGTGTCAAAAAACAAGCGCGATAGCTGATACTTGAAGCTGTGGTGCCAAGCAATGCAGAGGCTGGGTGACTTGAGAGATACAAGGACGGGCTGGGTGAGCTGAGAGATACAAGGACGGGCTGGGTGAGCTGAGAGATACAAGGGCAGGCTGGGTGAGCTGAGAGATACAAGGGCAGGCTGGCAGTGTTTCTGGCAGCAAGCTGAAGTGGAATAGCAGATAGTGAGGATAACATCCTTGGGTCACTGCCAGGCTGAATGTGAGTCTGAACAGGTGGGTCTTCGGTTTGTCCTTGAGGGTGATTGTCAGGGCTCTGGATGATGGATGGGCTAGTTCCTCAGTATGACAGCAGCTGTGTCAGATGAGGGGTGAGAAGCTGGCCACATGGAACTGTGTCTGTGGTCTGGACAGGGATGAGGGCTACATGGAGCTGTGTCTGTGGTCTGGACAGGGGTGAGGGCCACATGGAGCTGTGTCTGTGATCTGGACAGGGGTGAGGGCCACATGGAGCTGTGTCTGTGGTCTGGACAGGGGTGAGGGCTACATGTAAATGTGTCTGTGGTCTGGACAGGGGTGAGGAGCCAGCCACATGGAGCTGTGTCTGTGGTCTGGACAGGGGTGAGGGCTACATGTAGATGTGTCTGTGGTCTAGACAGGGGTGAGGGCCAAATGCAAATGTGAAGACAGGAAAAGTCAACAGCTCATCTGGCAACGAACACTGCTAGTCGTGAATAAACTCAAGAGTAGACTAAGAATAACTGGTATGTTATGCAAGTATAACATGACTTACTTTAGTTATGTAACTTATTTAAGTTACTTAACTGTTGGTGTACATGTACAGTAACAAGGAGAACCCACGCTGTTTAGTACTGCACTTTTATTCAGGGTAAAAAAGTGAAGTGAATAATTTATTTTACACTTAATTTTCTGTCCACAACCATGCTGCAAAATTGCAATATTAAAAATGTTAATTGAGAGTAAACATCTACCTTTCTTATATCTTTAAACATTTGTACATTTGATAAAGTTTCGTAAACTTTATGTTCACAGCACATTGACCATGGAAAACGATATACTCACAGTAAAAAACGAATGTAAAAAAACCAGACAGACAAATATAGACTCCACAAGTGCCATGCTAGGAAAACATCTTGACGTTATACATTTTCTTTTATCATCTAATCTGTAATTTTATCCAAAATACGATAACAAGAGACCCCGATTTTTCCACCAATTGTCACAGTTTATGAAATCATTCCATTCTTAATATAAGATCATCACTTTATCAAATATATATGTAGCACCATGATACAAATACAATAGATGAAGGGCCGTCACTTCAGTAACAAGCGCACGCGCAGGCACGCGCGCGCAGGCACACCCGTACTACAGTATCACAAACCCAAGTTAGACGTGAAGTACAAGGCCAGTCACTGGCACACAGAACAACACAAAACACAGCTACATGCAGGTGACTACACGTGCGCTCTCTCTCTCTCTCGCTCTCTCTCTCGCTCTCCCTCTCTCTCTCGCTCACACACACACACACACATTTCTGAAGAGCCCTAGTGTCGACTTGTGCGTTTTGTTTTGACCATAATTGGGGACTTCTTCTCCGACACAACAGCCTGAACACCTGTGATACGTGCTGTGGTTCGTATTTTAAACACCGAGACAAGTTGTTGGTGAGAGGATGGTGCTAAATGCTTTGCCCCTAAAACAGTCGTGCCATATATATTTATATATATCAAAGCAATAACACAGAAATAACATGTCTAAAATTTGGCCTCTTCCTATCACACATTCTGTGGATATTGAAAATTAAAGAGAGGAATAAATATTCCAAAAGGAGAGCATGAGGAACGCTATAGAAAATGAAGTTAGATTTTCTGATTGTTTGCGTGACTTGAGTTTTGATGAGATGTTTTAGTGGAACGCACGTGCTGGCTAGACTATTGCTTCATGTTTACTACAGGTAATCAAATACCTGCTGTAAATAAAAGAACAAATGTAACGCCAGTTGAGTTCTAGTCCAAGGCCTTGTTATAAAAAACACAGTCAACTGCAAGACCATTCACCTGACATCGCTAAACATTCAACATAACACTTGCTTATGAAAGTTGAAACGAAACATGGAAACATCCGACGGAGTGACAGACGCGTGGGTAATGTTTACAAAACACCTTACCAAACATCCGACGGAGTGACAGACGCGTGGGTAATGTTTACAAAACACCTTACCATTCCAGAGTAACGAACACATCCACTTAAGGACAGACATTAGTATCACAAGCGTTTTCCACAGGTCTCTATGTGTCAGGCGGCTAGCGGCATACAGTTTGGCTGATGGACTAACGCCTTGCA
The DNA here is from genome assembly GCA_036571765.1 of Plecoglossus altivelis. Lineage (NCBI taxonomy): Eukaryota > Metazoa > Chordata > Actinopteri > Osmeriformes > Plecoglossidae > Plecoglossus > Plecoglossus altivelis. The sequence goes on from BROE01000018.1 coordinate 17,497,383, forward strand.
CTTTTCCACCTGCCTCTGATTTCTACATGCCGACAATAAAAACAACGTTCTCGACCACCGGTACGACACTAAAGCCTAGATAATACAAGAGGATTTCCTGAGAGTAAATGATCGATCTTACTGGTATACAAAGTGAAACTGGGGAGTGCATTCAGTTGTGGTAGAGTAAATTATTGTATATAATATGGATAAAATCCTTTCTTAAATGTTTGATGTGGAAAAATGTAAAAATAAAAAAATTCGATTTGTTGTAAATGGTCTCTGTTGCTATTTACTATATTGTTTTACTTATATATATATCATATATATATATTTTTTCCTCTTCATTATATCTTGACAATCTTATAACTTGGCTGTCCCTACTCACATGGGCCTGTGTGATGGCTGGTTAGTGATAGAGTTAGCCTGATTCTGTTATTCACTAGTTCAGATCAGGAAGTTCCTTCAAGTCTGACTGTCATCGGTGTCCAAACGTTCACTTCTCCTGCCGAACACTCAAACTAAAACTCTGATCCTCCTCGACTGGCGAACACACCATCGCTTCGCGAGTTTGCTTTGACCGGAAGCACGGACCATCGAACCACTTTATACAGAGGAGGACTGAAGATTAGCAACAGTTGTAAGTATACAGGAGTCAACATAAGGACGTGGTGTTGATGACGTAGGCAGTGATGGTAGATGAATCATACAGACATGTTGGCTCAGCTGATTTCTCGAAATACTCATATGGCTCTCTATCATGACATCATCTCTGTAGTCATGCTATAGGCTTCATGTAACATTCAACTAGATTAAAGAAGACTTTTCAAACTGAGGGGATCCACATTTGCATAAGAATGTAAACCCTCCTGAGCCTCTCTAAACCTCCATAACAGTGACTCAGCCCCAGTTCAACTGTTGAGTGAATCTATATGCAAGAATCATCTGCTCTGCTCCTGGAGAGACACCTCCCTGCAGGGTGACCCTGCAACACGGATTTAACACACCTGATTCTAATCATGAGCTGGTCGATAAGGTAACTATTGTAGAAGCAGGTTAGAAATAAGTGTGTTTGGAGGGCAAAACCAGGCAGGCAGTCCTCCAATAACAAGGCTGGAAGCAAGTGAGATGAATATACTTCCAAGGGCCCCTGGACACCCACAGGGGCCCCTGGACACCCACAGGGAGGCCCTGGACACCCACAGGGAGGCCCTGGACACCAACAGGGGGCCCTGGACACCCACAGGGGCCCCTGGACACCCACAGGGAGGCCCTGGACACCCACAGGGAGGCCGTGGACACCCACAGGGAGGCCCTGGACACCCACAGGGGGCCCTGGACACCCACAGGGGGCCCTGATGTCGACCTATCAGTTAGCACTGACTCTAAACACAAATGACACTAGAGATCTGGAGCTGGTTTGACATAGTCCAGTGTTGACCTGTTAGGACAGCTGACAGAGGGGGGGGGGGGGGTTCTTCAATGTGATCAGTGATGAAGGTATACCAGTTATGTTTAGTCCCCAAGTTCATCAAATGAAATACACAACACACACCCTGTTTTAGGAACAGCTGATTACTGAATACTCACAGTATACCCATAGAGATTATCCTAGTCGTCAAAGTAACAAGTAGAAGAGATGCGCAAAAGATCTCAGTTTTGAAAAAAATCCTACAAAAAAGAAGAAATCCATCGTTTTCTTTTGTTGGTTTAGAGGCGCCATACAAAATGAAGCCAAACAGAGCGAACACTACAGTCATAAACACAGTTGGTTCTTTCCAGAAGGCTCTGTTCTCATGACGACACAGTCCAAAGCGAGAGTGTCTCGCTGAGCACCTCGCTGTGTGTCTCTGCTGGTCAGGACACTCCTCCTGAGACTGGTCCTGTCTGGCTCCTCTGCCAGCCGTGGACAAGCCTGCACCTGCCTGCGTCTGTGTGTTTGTGGAAGACCTGGGGCCAAACAACATCTCGAACTCTTCCCCCACGCTCCAGACACACCGTGAAGACTATCTAGAACCCCCCTCCCACAGTCAGGAAGGGCTGAGACAGAGCACTGCCCCCCTCCCACCCCCTCCCAGGTGTGAGCGTGGGGATGGCCCCTCCCTCAGGGCTCCTGCTTCAGGTAGAAGCTTCCAGAGCCGTTGGTCTCCAGGTCGGACACGCCTCCCTGCGGGCAGGCAAAGTCCTCCCCCTCGACTGGCTCCTCCTTCATCTGCAACTCCGCCTCTGGGGGAGAGAGAGGGGGGGGGGACAGAGA
>BROE01000018.1:17500114-17540114 GCA_036571765.1 Plecoglossus altivelis
GACAGAGAGGGGGGGGGAGAGAGAGGGGGGGAGACAGAGAGAGGGGGGGAAGAGACGGAGAGAGAGAGACGGAGACAGAGAGAGGGGGGGAAGAGACGGAGAGAGAGAGACGGAGAGAGAGAGAGACAGAGAGGGGGGAGGGAGGCAGAGAGAGAGGGGGAGAGACGGACAGAGAGAGACGGAGAGAGAATGGAGAAAAAAGAAATGGAGTTGGACAGAGGAGCGACAGAGGAGGGAGAAAGAGTGGGGAGAAACGAGAAGAAAGAAGCAAGTGTGGACTCAATGTGGAGGACTTTGGCAATACTGCTCAATCCAAACATTAATGCCAATAATGCATTCAAATCTGAACTGAGAGACAGTGAAAGAGAGAGAGCAACAGAGAAAGAGAGAGAGCAACAGAGAGAGAGCAACAGAGAGAGAGATAGCAACAGAGAGAGAAAGAGAGAGCAAACAGTGAGAGAGAGAGAGAGAGAGAGGGCAACAGTGAGAGAAAGAGAGAAAGCAACAGAGAGAGAGAGAGCAACAGTGAGAGAGAGAGAGAGAGAGAGAGAGAGCAACAGAGAGAGAGCAACAGAGAGAGAGCAACAGAGAGAGAGAGAGAGTAACAGAGAGAGAGCAACAGAGAGAGAAAGAGAGAGAGCAACAGTGAGAGAGCAACAGTGAGAGAGAGAGCAACAGAGAGAGAGCAACAGAGAGAGAGAGCAACAGAGAGAGAGAGAGCAACAGAGAGAGTGTGTGTTGCTGTGCCAGAGAGACAGAGCTGATGATCCTGTTGTTCCAGCAGGTGGATGTTTACCGTGAGCTCCGTCAGGGCTGCAGCCCGGCCCTGCCGAGGGGGGCGGGGCTGTCCCTGTCCCTGCGGCGGACGCAGGCGTGGGGGGGGACGGGTAATCGGGAGGGGTCATGTTTTCGTCACCTGATAGGTTCCTGGGGGGTACTCCTGTCAGCACTACACCTGACAGACTGACAGGTCTCTTGCAGAGAGACAGCTTACGCTCTAGGACAAACACACAGCACGTATATACATTAGAAATACATTATTATTATCATTATTATTACATACTGTTCCACAAAACTGTATAATTATTATGGATTTGTTTTAGTCAGGGTCACGTCCCATTAGTTTCTTCATGAACGTCGTTAAACTGAAGTCTTAATTATGACATCTATCATGATGATGGTAATGGTAACAACTGTTCTCATTTTTGTACAATCGTTGACTGTGTTTTCGCCAGGATTCCGTTTGGATCTCCAGTCCCAAACAAACAGTGCGTTTGATCCAGATTTAGCAGGAAGCCCACGCCTACTTGCAGAGCTGTGCTTTGGGGAGAACAGGGAAGCTTGCATGGCTGGTGAGCTGTGACAAAGACAGCTCTCTCCACCGAGGGAGGGGTGGAGGGGCAGAGAACAAGGGGTGGCAGAGAGCAGTAAAGGACTGGTAGGCTTAGGAGAGGCAGTGAGGGGGGAGAAGTGTTGACAAGGGACAGTAGGGGAGACAGGACATGGCAATGCAGGATGGAAAAAGGGAAGAGGGTGTTAGAGGGGGGAAGAGAGAGAGAGGGCAGGAATCTGGTTGAAGGGGAGCAGGAAAGGGAGAGAGGCAGAGAGAGAGATTTAGAGAGAGAGAGAGACAGAGGTAGAGAGACAGAGAGAGAAAGGTAGAGAGAGAGAGGTAGAGAGAGAAAGACATAGAGAAAGACAGTGAGAGAGAGGAAGAGAGAGAGAGGTAGAAAGAGAGTGAGAGAGGTAGACAGAGAGAGGGACAGAGGCAAAGAGAGAGAGGTAGAGAGAAATAGAGCGAGGTAGAGAGAGCGAGAGAGGTAGAGAGAGAGAGAGGTAAAGAGGTAGAGAGAGAGGTAGAGAGAGAGTAATATAGAGAGAGGTAGAGAGAGAGAGGTAAAGAGAGAGAGAGGTAGAGAAAAAGACAGCGAGGTAGAAAGAGCGAGAGGTAGAGAGAGAGGTAGAGAGAGATATATAGAGAGAGGTAGAGCGAGAGAGAGAGAAACAAAGAGAGAGAGGTAGAGAGGTAGAGAGAGGCAAAGAGAGAGAGAGGTAGACAGAGAGAGAGAGAGAGAGGTAGACAGAGAGGGAGAAAGAGAGGTAGAAAGAGATATAGAGAGGAAGAGAGAGAGAGAGTGAAAGAGAGAGAGGTAGAGAGAGACACAGAGACAGAGACACAGAGAGAGAGAGAGGCAGAGAGAGAGGTAGAGAGAGAGAGAGAGAGGTAGACAGAGAGAGGTAGAGAGAGAGAGTGAGAGAGAGAGAGGTAGAGAGAGAGAGAAGTAGAGAGAGAGAGATGTAGAGAGAGGTAGAGAGAGAGAAAGGGTAGAGAGAGAGAGAGAGAGGTAGAGAGAGAGAGAGTTTATCTACCATACCACATCATAGTAACAGTCCAATCATGTATCTACCATACCACAAAATTTAAACAGTCCAATCATTTATCTACCATACCACATAATTTGAATAGTCCAATCATTTATCTACCATACCACAAAATTTAAACAGTCCAATCATTTATCTACCATACCACATCATAGTAACAGTCCAATCATGTATCTACCATACCACAAAATTTAAACAGCCCAATCATGTATCTACCATACCACAAAATTTAAACAGTCCAATCATTTATCTACCATACCACATCATAGTAACAGTCCAATCATGTATCTACCATACCACATCATAGTAACAGTCCAATCATGTATCTACCATACCACATAATTTGAATAGTCCAATCATTTATCTACCATACCACATGATAGAAACAATCTAATCATTTATTTCCATACCACATCATTTAAACAGTCCAAACAGACAGCTCTGACAGCTGCAGGAGTTACTCTATCAGGACAGCCCTGACAGCTTCAGGAGTTACTCTATCAGGACAGCTCGGACAGCTGCAGGAGTTACTCTATCAGGACAGCCCTGACAGCTTCAGGAGTTACTCTATCAGGACAGCCCTGACAGCTACATTCACAAGCTGCAGGAGTTACTCTATCAGGACAGCTCTGACAGCTTCAGGAGTTACTCTATCAGGACAGCCCTGACAGCTTCAGGAGTTACTCTATCAGGACAGCCCTGACAGCTGCATTCGCAAGATGCAGGAGTTACTCTATCAGGACAGCTCTGACAGCTTCAGGAGTTACTCTATCAGGACAGCCCTGACAGCTTCAGGAGTTACTCTATCAGGACAGCCCTGACAGCTGTAGGAGTTACTCTATCAGGACAGCTCTGACAGCCTCGCTGTTCAAGGCTGGGTTCACAAACTGTTGCATTCTGACAAGCCCTTTGCTTAGCTGTACCTGATCGGTGTGTGTTTGCCTGTGTGAACAGTATACACGTGTGTTTGCCTGTGTGAACAGTATACACGTGTGTATGCGTGTGCGTCCATGTGTGTATGTGAGTCTGTGCGTGCAAATGTATGTATATGTATATACTGTATGTGTGTGTGTTTTTTTTTTTTTTTTTTGTTTGTTTGTTTGTGTTTGTGTATGTGTGAGAGTGTGTAGGTTTGTATTTATATATATATATATATACATACATATATATATACTATACACGTGTATGTGTGTGTGTGCGTGCATGTGCAAATGTGTATATATGAAGACGTGTGTGTGTATGTGTGTCTTTGTGTGTGTGTGTGTGTGTGTGTGTGTGTATGTACGTGTGTGTTTGTGTGTGTCTGTGTCTGCGTGTGTGTGCGTGTGTGTATGTGTGTGTGTGTGCCCGTGTGTGTGTATGTATGTATGTGTGTGCGTGCGTGCGTGTGTGTACTAACCCTGCACAGCAGGGGGCTGCAGCTGGTAGCCGGTCAGCTGACACCAGCCCACAGGGTAGAGGTCAGGTGACTCACAGTCCACCCACTGGTCGTACTCGTCCTCCCAGCCGTCAAAGTGGATCCGCAGCAGCCGGTGGACGATGCGCGTCACCGTGGCGACGCACACCAGGCGGGGCTCCATCAGATCCACGGCCTCCAGCTTCATGCCGGCGCGGAAGCCGTGGTTAGGAACCTCCTTAGGGGTCAGAACAGGGGACACTGTCACCCTGACCCCTCCTCAGTGACCCTGACCTGACCCCTCCTCAGTCCCTCTGACCCCTCCTTAGTGACCCTGACCTGACCCCTCAGTCACTCTGACCCCTCAGTCACCCTGACCCCTCAGTGACCCTGACTTGACCCCTCCTCAGTCACCCTGACCCCTCCTCAGTCACCCTGACCTGACCCCTCCTCAGTCCCTCTGACCCCTCCTTAGTGACCCTGACTTGACCCCTCAGTCACCCTGACCCCTCAGTGACCCTGACCCCCCTCAGTCACTCTGACCCCTCAGTCCCTCTGACCCCTCCTCAGTCACCTTGACCCCTCCTCAGTCACCTTGACCCCTCCTCAGTCCCTCTGACCCCTCAGTCACCCTGACCCCTCCTCACCCTGACCCCTCAGTCACCCTGACCCCTCCTCAGTCACCCTGACCTGACCCCTCCTCAGTAAACCTGACCCCTCAGTCACCCTGACCTCTTCACCCTGACCCCTCAGTCACCCTGACCCCTCCTCAGTAAACCTGACCCCTCAGTCCCTCTGACCCCTCAGTCACCCTGACCCCTCGTCACCCTGACCCCTCCTCACCCTGACCCCTCAGTCACCCTGACCCAGGCCTTCCACGTGCTACTTCCTGGTTGTGTTGTGTGACAGGAGTAGTCCATCTTTATCTTTTTGTCTTACTATCGCCCGTTTATCGTCGTGGCAACAAAGTGGAGGATTCAAGCTGTGGCAGCTGCCAACTCAATTGAAATAGATCATTTAAATGAACAGGAAAAATCACAACTTGAACTTGTTCAGGAAAACAAGGAACTAGGCGGTGGGGTCCTGCGGGCCTGGCTAGCCGAGCAGGAGCAGTGAGGAGTCCTGCAGGCCTGGCTAGCCGAGCAGGAGCAGTGAGGATCCCTGCAGGCCTGGCTAGCCGAGCAGGAGCAGTAAGGATCAGGCCTGGCTAGCCGAGCAGGAGCAGTAAGGATCCCTGCAGGCCTGGCTAGCCGAGCAGGAGCAGTAAGGATCCCTGCAGGCCTGACTAGCCGAGCAGGAGCAGAACAAGGTTACCTTGTTAAAGAGGTGAACTGGTGCTGCCGCAGAGCCCGTGTCCCTGAGGTAGTCAAACCATCTGAATGGGAGGTTTGTGTATCCTGCAGAGGAGAGAAGCTCTCACTTAGACTACAAGCACCGCACTGACGCCCCCCTCCCTCCCTCCCTCCCTCCCTCCCTTCCCCTCCCTCCCCCTCCTCTCCCCTCAACGCAAACAGCTACTCAGACGGTCATTTGAAAGTTGTTAGTTAAACCACCTCCCACAGATTCAAACACACTTTCAAAAGCAGCGTGATGGAAGACACCAGAAGGTATCGCAGCGTGCCGTGAAAAAGTGCTGTGGTTGGACAGCATGTGTGTTCGCTGTACGTATGGAGAGAAAAAAAGCCAGCTCGTCTGGACAGCGAGATAAGGAGGAGAAGTGGTATTTCCTGTCCACAGGGCTGTCTGGAACGAAACACACAGATGGAGTGTGGTCTTGGCTGTACCTCGAGGTGGGGTGAGCTCGATGATGTTGATTTCACAGAATCCTGCAGGGAAAATCGAAGGGGAGGTCGAATGATAGCAGAACCAGTCAGATCCATCCGCCGCCTCTGAACCGTCAATACCGATCATGAGGTATCCATCCGCCAGGACCTAGATTCAGGGCCGGTAACAAAGCAGATCAGGAGGGAGGGGCTTGGAAGTCAAATGAACAGCATCCTGGTAGAGCATAGGTGTCGAACTCCGGTCCTCGAGGGCTGCTGTCCTGAAGGTTTTCGGTGTTTCCCTGCTCCAGCACACCTGATTCTAATGAATGGGTTGTTATCAAGCTCAAGCCTGATGACGACCCATCATTAGAATCAGGTGTGCTGGACGAGGGAAACACCGAAAACCTTCAGGACAGCGTCCCTCGAGGACCGGAGTTTGACACCCCTGTTCTAGAGTCTCACAAAACAATGAGGGCTGCTTAATCCTCGTAGATTCATCTAGAAGGGGAGACTCATTTCGATATATATTTAGAGATTTCTCATGCTTGAGGTCAAATTTTAGGTGTGTGATAGAAAATGCAGAAAGGGAGAGAGACGCACAGCTACTGGCCCAGGCAGGATTTGAACCGAGGCCACTGGAGTATGACGTCAAGCCTTCAGACGACTCACCTTCCTGACGGTGGCCACGCAGATGGCCGACAGGTTCAGCGGGTCGATGGCCTCCAGCTTCATCCCGTCTTTGAACCACTCGCCACTCTGGTCCACGTCCTTCACCTGAGGACAAGCAACACGGGCGCGTCAGGTTCTGAACCCGCCACACAGAGAGAGACGTCAGCCGCCGCCAGACGTCCTCCGGCGAGGCGGACGAGGGCGTGTGTGCACTATCCCGCTGAGCCACAGGGGGGCGCCTGGTGAAAACGCGCTCAGGCCTACCTTGGCAAACAGTTGCCCCGGAGCGTCCACCTGCCCTTCAAGCTTCTTCGACACATCTGAAACACGACAGATCACAAAGCTGCGCTTAGTATCCTGGGAGGTTTTGCCACCAGCGAGCCGTGCGTTGATCGGTTGGCTAGCCCGACCGTGTAAGCCAGCTGACCAGAGCGTTTGAAGCGGTGACCGATGCTCCGGGACCAGCCGATGCTGTGGATGAGGGGGCTGTACATGTGGCACCAGAAGTCATCCGTGCCGTCGGAGCACTCCTCGTACACCAGCTTGAGACGGCCCCCGATCACCTGCTCCACCAGGGCCACGCGCGTCCGGCACAGGTGGGCCTTGTCCACCACCTCCACACGCATCAGCTTCTGGAATGGAAACTGCATGCTCTCCTGAACCTGGGTGCACACAGGAAGTTAGAGAGTAGAGACACGAAGTTAGAGGACGGTGACAGGAAGTTCGAAGTCAGAGACAGGAAGTTCGAAGTCAGAGACAGGAAGTTAGAGGGCAGATACAGGAAGTTCGAAGTCAGAGACAGGAAGTTAGAGGGCAGATACAGGAAGTTAGAAGTCAGAGACAGGAAGTTAGAGGATGGTGACAGGAAGTTAGAGGGCAGAGACAGGAAGTTAGAAGTCAGAGACAGGACGTTACAGGACAGAGACAGGACGTTAGAGGGGAGAGACAGGAAGTTATAGGGCAGAGACAGGAAGTTAGAAGTCAGAGACAGTAAGTTAGAAGTCAGAGACAGGAAGTTATAGGGCAGATACAGGACGTTAGAAGTCAGAGACAGGAAGTTATAGGGCAGATACAGGACGTTAGAAGTCAGAGACAGGAAGTTACAGGACAGATACAGGACTTTAGAAGTCAGAGACAGGACGTTACAGGACAGAGACAGGACGTTACAGGACAGAGACAGGACGTTAGAGGGGAGAGACAGGAAGTTAGAAGTCAGAGACAGGAAGTTAGAAGTCAGAGACAGGAAGTTAGAAGTCAGAGACAGGATGTTAGAAGTCAGAGACAGGAAGTTAGAAGTCAGAGACAGGATGTTAGAAGTCAGAGAGAGGACATTATAGGACAGAGAAAGGAAGTTATAGGGCAGATACAGGATGTTAGAGGGCAGAGACAGGGAGTTAGAAGGCAGAGACAGGAAGTTAGAAGGCAGAGACAGGAAATTATCCCATGAGAGACAGGATGTTCGAGGTTACTCATGAGTGTACTATTGCATCCCTGAACTGGACATCCACGCCAACATTATGGTAACATGCTGTGATGGTAAAGTGTGACGATCCGAATGACAAGAATCTGAAGTCATCAAAAGAAAAGTCCCTCACAAGAAGGTCGTCTGTCTGTGATAGTCTGTAAGTACGTCTGTGTCTGTCTGTAATGGTGTGTAAGTATGTGTGTCTGCAGTCTGTCTGTGATGGTCTCTAAGTAGTGTATCATACATCTGAGCTTACCTTAGTGGAAAAATCAGGAGGCAGTGTCTTTGAGCCAGTGAGACGTTTGACCAGAAAGGATTTCCAGTTGGTGCACTTGTGCTGCACGGCTGCAGAGAAAGACAGAGAGACAGAGACAAAAAGAGATAGAGACAGAGAGCGAGAGATAGAGAAAGAGAGACACACAGAGAGCGAGAGACAGGGAGAGAGAGACACAGACAGAGAGCGAAAGAGAGAGAGAAAAATAGATAGATAGATAGAGAGAGTGAGAGAGAGAGAGAGACAGAGACAGGGAGAGAGAGACAGAGAGACAGAGACAAAAAGAGATAGAGACAGAGAGCGGTAGATAAAGAGAGACACGCAGAGAGCGAGAGACAGGGAGAGAGAGACACAGACAGAGAGAGAGAGAGACAGAGACAGAGAGAGAGAGAGAAAGAGAGAGAGAGAAAGACAGATAGATTGATAGATAGATAGACACAGAGAGCGAGAGACAGGGAGACAGAGACAGACAGAGAGACACAGAGACACACGCAGAGAGATAGAAACAGAGAGAGACAGAAAGAGACAGAGAGAGACAGACAGAGATGGAGAGAGATAGAGAGCGAGCGAGCGAGACAGTCACAGAGAGAGGCAGCGAGCGAGCGAGAGAGACAGACAGACAGAGAGAGACAGAAAAGAGAGAGAGATAAAGAGACAGAGAAGATAACTGGACTGTGAAAGCAGCCTGACCTGACGGGGCACCAGGACAGAAGCAGTAGGAGAGAAGACGTCTCTCTTACATTTGGGTGGAACGAGGGGCTTCCCCCCCGCAGCACACCAGCCCACTGGGTGGATGTCTGGGACACACAGGTTGCACCAGAAGTCCCTGGTGGAGTCGCTGTCAAAACCCTCGTACCGCAGCAGAGCCTTGAAGCCTGCGTGTGAATACACACAAGCATACACACACACATACACAAACACACACACACACACACAGACACAAACACACACACAAACACGCACATACACACAGACGCATACACACACATACAAACCCACAAACGCACAGTTACACACACAAACACACACAAACGCACACACACACAGACACACAAGCATACATACACACAAACACACACACACAAGCATACACACACACATACACAAACACACACACAAAAACACGCACATACACGCAGACACATACACACACATACAAACACACAAACGCACAGTTACACACACAAACACAGACACACACAAACGCATAGTTACACACCATGATATTTGGGGGGGTTCTAACAAACTACACATGATTATTGTGAGTGGGTTTCAGGAATTGTATTGATTCATGTTTATTAGTAAATCATTCTGTCACTAAGTCTTGCTCTGCAATAGCATGTCCAGGTTACTTTCAAAGTGGTTGTTTTCAGTCTCGGCTCACCTGCCAGTTTGATAATGCCTGCAATCCAGTAGACCTTCATGGGCAGGCCGCTGTCCGTGTTGGGAACCTCCACTCTCACGCCTTCACAGATGTCTCCCCAAGATGTTCCCATGGGAACCTGCAGCAGCCAGCAACACAGGCACAGTCACGCACATGAGAGACAAGCAGAAGGGTTTACCCTCTCTGTAGCTACTTCCTGTATCGCAGGAAGTCAGGTGATCACATGCCCCGCGATGCCAGGTAGCAGCACAGCCGCCCCCCTCCCCGCGTGTCCCTGGGCACCTCTACGTGCATGTTATCCACGTGATCACACCTGATCACGCCTGATCACACCTGATCACTAACATGTAGAACTAATATAGCAGCTCTCCTGTGCTAGGGAGATGTTTGCTGTGAACTACAGGTTAGAATAACTGTTATAACAGTAATAACATATACATATAACAGAACATAATAACTGTTATGACAGTAATATTATATACATATAACATAACATAATAACTGTTATAACAGTAATAACAAATACATATAAAATAACAGTAATAACAGATACATATAACATAACATAATAACAGTGATAACAGTAGGTAACTGTTATAACCCCATTAGAGGTGGGCTGTGCGTGTGCTTACGTGTTTGAAACAGCTGACAGGAGCCCCAGCCATCTCCCCGCTGCCGATGTAGCGACCCCAGTCGAAAGCCTCCACAGGAACCACTGCAGGCAGCGTGAGGGGGGGGAAACACAGCTATACTGAGGACTGTCTGGCCAGCATGGACACACAGCACACCTCAAACACCACCGCAGGGACACGTCACCAGATGAAAACACACATGGTTTTAACAGCCGGATCTATCTCAGGTTTCCGGACTAGTAATGACTTTCACATAAGGACAAGGTCATCCAGGGAAGAGGGCTCCTAAGCTGAGGGTGGGGCTTGGTCTGGGTCAGAGCCATGAGGGCTAGCTTGGTCTGGGTCAGAGCCATGAGGGCTGGGCTTGGTCTGGGTCAGAGCCATGAGGGCGGGGCTTGGTCTGGGTCAGAGCCATGAGGGCGGGGCTTGGTCTGGGTCAGAGCTCTGTGGGCTGGGCTTGATCTGGGTCAGAGCCATGAGGGCTGGGCTTGGTCTGGGTCAGAGCCATGAGGGCTGGGCTTGGTCTGGGTCAGAGCTGTGTGGACTGGGCTTGGTCTGGGTCAGAGCCATGAGGGCGGGGCTTGATCTGGGTCAGAGCTCTGTGGTCTGGGCTTGGTCTGGGTCAGAGCCATGAGGGCTGGGCTTGGTCTGGGTCAGAGCCATGAGGGCTAGCTTGGTCTGGGTCAGAGCCATGAGAGCTGGGATTGGTCTGAGTCAGAACCATGAGGGCTTGGTCTGGGTCAGAGCTGTGTGGGTTGGGATTGGTCTGGGTCAGAGCCATAAGGGCTGGGCTTGGTCTGGTTCAAAGCTGTGTGGGCTGGGCTTGGTCTGGGTCAGAGCCATGAGGGCTGGGCTTGGTCTGGGTCAGAGCCATGACGGCTAGCTTGGTCTGGGTCAGAGCTGTGTGGACTGAGCTTGGTCTGGGTCAGAGCTGTGTGGACTGTGCTTGGTCTGGGTCAGAGCCATGTGGGCAGGGCTTGGTCTGGGTCAGAGCCGTGCTGGGTGGGCGGGGCTTGGTCTGGGTCAGAGCCATGTGGACTGGGATTGGTCTGGGTCAGAGCTGTGTGGGCGGGGCTTGGTCTGGGTCAGAGCCATGACGGCTAGCTTGGTCTGGGTCAGAGCTGTGCTGTGAGGGCTGCGTGGAACTCACCTGTCTTAGTCTTGACCTGGTTCTGCTGGTTAGCTTGGTACTGAGCATACGCTGCTAATTTAGCCATAAGAGGCTGCTTCTGGAGAACTTTAGCCTTTTTCGTGGGCGGCTTCCCCTATAAACAACAACAACAACAACAACAACAAAAGAATGACGCGACGCAAATCAGCGACTCCATCTGGAACAAATCTGAGTCGGTCGGAATTCGGAATGTTTTTCTGGTCCATGCGGAAGCGCCTCGGTTCTGCATCACCTTCGCTTGACCTTGCCCCCGTTCAGGACCAGCGCAGCGGCCTGGAGGCCACTCCCCTTCTCCCCCTGTCTGGGAGGAGGGAGACGTTACCTGGAGGCGAGCCAGGATGCTGGCTTTCTTCGAGTTGGACGAGTAGCTCCTGGAGCATGACACGCTGCAGAAGCGCTTTGTTTTGGAGTAGAAGGCATCTCTGACACCAACCATGCCACACATCTCACACGTGGCTGCGGGGAACAGAACAACATTCTTCTAACCAGGTGGCTAAATCAGAAGAAAGTACTTCATAAAGTCTGACATGTTTCATCTAGTTTTGAATTAAGTTTTAAAGCTCCAGGCTATGTTTCTGCTGTCCAACACAAGAACTAACATTGCCTCTCATGAATAATCATGACTATTATCATCCATATCGAGTCAAAGCAAACAGTGTTATTAGGTGTGTTACACCGTGGTGCAAAACAGATGTTGGATCCTTGATGTCTGAGAGTGGAGTTAAGTCAAGGGGTCAGGACTGACCCATCCCTGTCTTGCCGTCTGGGTAGGTGTAGACCTGCCCGTTGGTCTTGATGATAGGCAGACTGGCCGGGAGCGAAGACACCTCCTCCTCATCGCTCTCCTCAGAGCTGGAGCTGCTGCTGGACTCGTCACTGCAGCTGTCGTAGCCATCGAACATCCCAAACGAGTCCCGCCTCTTCCTGTCTGAACGAGACGGTCGCTCCCGCCTGAATGAGGGGGGGGGGAGAGAGGGAGAAGAGAGAGATGTCCATGTGACAACCATCAACAATAGACAGACCTTGTCCTTCTAGCTGTGCAGTTTGGGAAAAACATCCACGTTAGTCGGAACTGCATAGCCCCGATCACTTGTCCAGTTTAATGACTTGCAGCAGATGCTATGTTACTGTTCTACAGAAAGTATCTCTCTTCCTAGCAGGTGCTAAGAGGAGCCACTGGTCACTGCAGACTATGATCATCTGACATGGATACAGCATTAAAGCTAACATGAAAATACCCTGCCTTGTGATAGAGCAGATATGAATACAATTCAACTATACAAAGTTGGGGAGATTTTCAGCTCAACAAGTGCAACAACCACCTGAACTGTGTGCTTCTACTCAACAAAACAAATCATTTATTTACAGCCATGTCAACGGTACACGCCCCCTTTTGACCATCACTTCTGCATGGCAATAAGATGCACCGAGACTAGGAACCCAATTCTACGTGGATTTCGGCAAGACACTAAGAGGGTATCGAGAATTACTGCAGTGCGGTCTATTCAATAAGACAGGCCGGCCTTAGTATTAGCTGGGTAGCTGCAGCATGCACACTCAATGATACTACTGGCTACAGAGGCAATGCAATGAATGTAATATTAGACGGGCACCCCAGTGTGTTCAGCTAGCCTATGTTTAACGAAATCTGACATGCAGCTCTCTTACAAGCTAAGCAGCTAGCTGGCTGACTAGCTTGCTAAATATAACAGAAGCAACACTTGCTAGCTGGGCAGCACTGTCATTACTACCACAACAAAAGGAGTGAAATAGAATTACACAAGCGTTCAAGAGCCACACAACCCAAGCGCAGAGCTCACCAAATCTCTTGCGTTTTCCATCAGCCCTTCATGCAGAGCGGTTTTTGTTTGTTTGTACTATCGCTAGACACAACACCGAGACAGAAAAGACAGAAGATTTAATGAAACCTAAAATGCAAAAAATAAACTCCAGTTGCTAGCTAGCATATCAACATAATTATCATATTTCAGTCGCGCAGGCGTGGTGTACACACGCTGACTCCTCATTGGTCGACGAGTTCTTCTTCGTGGGTTGATTTTACAGCCTCCAGGGCCAGACTAAAATGGGGACTTCAGAGCCATCTGCTGTAGGCTACAATAGCGCTAAAGCGTCAACACGCTAAATACAGTACAGTGAACAGGTTTTATTCAGGTCTCGTTTCAGTTTGAGGATATTCCAGGAATGTGTCAGTTACACGAGGATTAGGCTGTTTCGCACATTGGTAAAAGGGTTCTTATATGTAAAGAAGGCGAGACATGATGTCAAGAATACATGTTAGTTATAGCTACATTATTACGGATGCATGGATTGAATCATATATTTTAGAATTACCATTGTTTGTTGTTCCAGATTATTACAACTGATATAAACGATATACATAAAATAGAAACACGGTACGTATAGGGTACACCTTTGTGATATATCACTTTGCATCAGTAGTCAGTTCGCCCTTCACAGATGTACAATTCTAATCGGACTGAATCAATTTGTACGGTCCTTTTTACAAGCATAGTTACAGATGGTTTCACATACGTTCATAGAATTTCCCTTAAACCTTGAAGTGCAGTGAAGTCATGCTTTTGAGCCATGGGTCCGTGATTCAAGCTGAACTTTGACGTGAGCTCACTTTCATTGCTTACACAGATCCCCTGAGACTATAACTTGAACTGTCTGATTGCTTTGCTTTAGACTGTCTATCACCTTAATACTCCCGACAATCCCCCCCCCCTTTTTTATTTTTTTTATTTTTTAAAGATGTCTGCGTTCTATTTAAAAAAAACTAGGTGAATCTACCACTAATTAAAAAGCAATTTGTCAGTAATACAGCTGGATAATTGTTGGCAAGTCCTTTGATCTGTTGTCAAATATGTTCATATCTCTCTGGAAGGAGCATTAGGCTACTACTACTGTCACAGTAACTGGAGCATTCTCCGAACAACGTGTTTGCTTTTATTCCATAAGAAAAACATATAAGGTTAAATTGTTCCCATGCTGTCTCTTTGATCTTAATGATTTTAAGGAAATCCTTTATGGGAATTTTATTAAAATTATTCAATCAATCCCAAAAAGGAGTTTAATTAAATTCATTTTAATTTAATTCAAGATATTAACGTTCCTTGTGAGGAATTTGGTTCGCAGACTGATTTAGAAAATGTGACTATATTTATAACATCATACACTGAAATGAGTAGATTCTTAATTTATCCAAACACACTTAGCCTAAATGTGGTGTGACGCTTCACGCTCTGGCTTTAATTAAATATTTGTGATTGTATGAACAAGCTACATTGAAGAATCAGTATGTTGAATGTATGTATACTGTAAACATCCTGAACGCCGTTGCATTGCATCCTTGATTTTAAAAAAAACGTGAGTCATTATCTTAGAACTTCCCATGTTAGAAGGAAATGATTATTGTAAAATCCAAGACCATAAGATGACCTCAGAATGTCATTTCCCCCGTGATCAACGAAGCTGGGGCCGATTTTATGAGAGAGAATTCGCAGCAGCGCCTGCATCAATTGTGGATGTTTTACTTAATTGACATAGCAATGGAAGAACAGTGATTGCGCTTAAGGAAAATGACCCGTTGAAATTTGAAACGCATGGAAAGGACTAACATAAAGCGAAGAGAAGGTGTTTGACGGCTACTCCAAATTTTATTCTGCGCATGATGACGCGCTAAAGTACGTCTGTCTCCGCTTCACACTGCTAGCTAGCAGGAAGTATGTTGAATCGGTTGAAAAAAAGACCGATGTGCCGAAGTCAGTTGTTGATTCGAATAAAAAACATGCCTAGTCTATGAATTTGCAAATTCTGCATTTCGAGATTACGCATCATTCATACGGTTGCCACGAACGTCAAGCAAGGGGTAAGTTACGAGTCTAAAACGGCCTAAAACCGATGTTTTCCATCAATGGGCCGGAGCGTATTTGTCGAGATCTTTGTGTTGGTTCAGGCTAGCCCAGCTAACCCTGCCTTGCGTGCCACGGTTTTTTTGCATGCAGAGGCGAAATGTCACCTTAGGTTATCATTTCCACCTAATCGTTGTTTTATTGTATTCAGAACTTTGTGCAAATGTAGCATCTGGTACGTATGTGTTTTTGCAAACGACATAGTGGGCTTTATTGCTTTTGAAGCTTCCGTTTTCCTCTTCTTTAGCATCGTGGGGGGTAGCTAGCTAGTTAGCTTGCTAAAGGCGAACTCGGCCGCATATCTTGCTACCAGGCCAGTTTTTTTCCGTCGCAAATCTAGATGGTCCAGCTTCGTTAGCCGTGAGTATCTCCGTTTGATATGTGGCTGCACATTTTAGTGTTAATGCATTTGAGTATGCATTCTTAAACACACTCGAAAATGATTTCACCGTCATATTAATTACAGAATAAAAGTATTTTCACGCTTGACCTAAGATAGCTTGCTAGCTAATAGTCCAATATTTGCACAGCTAGCTAGTTGGCCAAAATGAAGCTAGCTCGCTAGCACATGCTATCCAGTTTGAAAAAAAAGAAGCTTGCTAGAAAGCCATTTTCTGGTGAAAATGGGATCCCTCTTTCACCGTGGAGTGGACGGTACGATACGTTCATGTATATGTTAGGAAGTTCGTGTTTGATTTGTTTGCTAACGATCAATTTTGTAAACAAAATTCCTGCGAATAATCCACTCGCTCCTCCGGCCTTGACGTTGCCTAATTTGGGGAGGCGGCCGATGGAAAAGAAGACGGAATGTCGCGGGGATCGGCGGTAAAGATGCCGTGCTTTTGTCCTACCAAATGCTTAGTGAACTCGATGGAAAAAGACAAGCCAAGGTCAGGTAGCCTGTTTGATTTGCCGCATTCAAAGGTCTGCCATCTGTTTAGAAAATATTCGTTTCCACCTCGCGAATATTTCTTGCTCGTTTGGGAAATTGTTCAATTGTAGCGAAACAACGAATCTGTGTTCTTATTCAAAACAACGCGTGTGTAAACAGTATGCAACGGAGAGTTTACGGTTAAATAAATGGAATGGACCATTTTTTTTGCAGTTGTAATTTGACCAGTTAATGTCATGTATTATAAGCAAAAGCCCCCATATGAAATATTACTTTTTAGTTTTCCTCCTTTTTACACAGTAACTGTTTGTTTACATAATCGTACTCGACGGGTTTCTGGCGCCTGGTAAAGGAATGCGATAGTGAGAGTTTTTGATTGTCGGCTCGTATTCAGATTAGTTTGTTCATCAGGTATTTGATGTCTGTGAGTCCGTACGGAAGAAGTTTCATTTGCGTCTAGTATCATATCATATTTGTTTAAACTTAAGTCAACATTAAAACGCAAAAATGCATAAAATGTCAATATTTTCTAGGCTTATTAAACCTAATATTAGAGTAAACCATATTCTAATACATGAACTTTTGAAGATGGAATATCACGCATAATGACCATTTACCATACATTTAATAATTCCAAGAAGCATGAGAATGTTACAGGGTTCTTTTCATTTCTCTCTCAAACTATCTAACACCTGAATATATATGTCTATATATGGAGGGGGGTGGTGGTCTTAGTACTAAAATGTCCCTCAAAGAAAAATGTAATGCCACCTTCCACCCTTAGCTAATAACACTGCCCCCTGTTAGCAAGGCCCCTCCCCCCTTTGCAGTTTGTATCCATCAATCAAAAAATATCTCCCACACCTTTTTTTTTTTGTCCTTTCAATTTTTTTTTCCCTTTCCATCAAACCCATGCTTTCCTCATCATCGTGCATTTTTTCCGGAGTGTAAACAACAGCTGACAGACTACTATAGTGGAAATGCTTTTTTTTTGTTGGTGACGTTAGACCCATCTGGCTGTTTGCTACCCAGATCTTGATTGACTTGATGAGACCAGAGCATCCAGATGGCCTGGCTCTAAGGCCTGGGGTGGAGGTGCTTTCCCTCAGGGCATGGAGCTCTGGCTTTCACATGCTAGCTGCTAGACAAACCCATGCAGGTTCGAGTGTCTATTCTGTTGAGGTGTCAACACGTGACTTGAGAAGCAAATACTGGTGTGTCAATACACTTTGTCAGAATGACCTGCTGTAATTTGATGTTTCTAGAACAACTGGTTTAATGTTTGGTAATCTGGAATAGTTCATATGTCAAATACCTAATCTGTTTAGGATTTTATGTATTGTTATACCTTATGCATACAGTTGATTTTTAATTGAAACGATTTGATGCAATTCCAAAATAAATGATTTTTGAGATATAATTCTTTTTTTTGTGTGTGTTTGCAATGGAGATCTTTATTCCTCCCCACACAATTATCACTACTACCGAGTAGGGCCAAGTGGTTGGTCTAGTGTAATAATGTGGTCATGTTCAAAACAATTATTGTATTGAACAATTCGGGATTTTGATGCATAACAAACAGTTAAGAAATTGTGCGTTTATATAATATATTTCATAAAAACGAATTTTTAAACAATATTCCCAATGTTTTTGTGTCTTCACAGTAGACATCCAGTGGCTCCTGTCCTGCCCTGCCTCGCCAGGGGGGTCTTGAACCGCTGTCAGTGACGACTGATCGTGCAGAACTGCCACTTATCGCATTCCTACACAGGTATCTTACTAGTATTATGCTGTTTTGCATTTAAGAACCAGCACCGATTTAAGAAAATATCTCCTTTCTTCATAGAATTGTTGTTTAATCCAATACAACATTTTTATGTTTTCGCAGTTTTTCTCTGGTGGCTTGACTGTGTCCATATCTGCCCATCCCTGAATAAGTGGCCTTGACAGGGTTAAGGAGAAGACAATATCTACAGCTCTGGGGAGGAAATGGCTGCCACCACAGAGAGCTGAGAGCTAAGCCTCATCTTTACTCTGCTCACCTTTGATGTGTTCATTATCTTAAGGACCTGAATTCTCTTAATATATTTGAATCACCTTACTATGGCAATGCATGACATGAGCCGTGCCAAGGGTTTCCCCTGCAAAGAGTGTGACATGGTTTGCCCCAGTACCCCCAGTCTTCTAGAGCACATGAAGGCTCATTACCAGCAGGAAGAGAATGGAAGGTTTGAGTGCGAACAATGCGGTAGAATTTACAAACACGCCGGTAGCTTGGCCAATCATAAGAAATCTCACGAAGTAGGGTCATTCCAATGTCCGGTCTGTACCAGGACTCTGCCCAACGCGGTTGCCCTTAAGAATCACCTGCGTATCCACACGTTGTCTCCTAGCGCTCAGGCTGAGGAGGAGAACGAGGAGGTGGTCGAAGACGGGGGGCACGATGAGAGGGATTATGGTCTCGCTCAGGACTTGTCCGATGGGTTTGGTCGCAGCCATCTGAATAACAGTGGCATGGCCCACGGGGTCATGCAAAGCCACGATCCCGACGATCACAATAAGCAAAAGTCTCCCGGATCTGACGATGCCTGGGATCGTCCCTTCAAATGTGACCAGTGTGATCGAACATATCGTCACCACGGCAGCCTGGTGAACCACAAGAAGTGTCACCAGCAAGGGACGTTCAAGTGCTCCGTCTGTTTCAAGCAGTTCAACAACCTGGCGGCTTTGAACGGCCACGAACGTACCCACTCCAAATTCAAGCCCCCCGGAGCTTCGATGGTCAACACGTTGCATGATTCTGACCAACGTCCACCGGCTCCTCAGAACGACGACGCGTCTTCCTGCTTTTGCCATTTGTGCCAGGTTGCTTTGCCCAACAAGAGTGACTTCCAGGAGCATATCCTTCTGCACAACGCAGCTTCCTCTTCTTTGGGGCTTTCTCGTAGTTTCCCTGGGATAATGCCACACAACCTTAGCTCTGTCCGGTCTCCGGCATACACGCCAGCACTTGGCGACCCTCTGCCGCTTCCTCCTCTGCCCGACAAACGTGGCCCCTACGATCCCATGCTCGGACCACCCGTTAACAACCCCATCTACACTTGTGCTTACTGTGGTGCCGGTCATCCAGATCTGGACAGTCTGAAAGTCCACTACCTGACCCATGACCCCCACCCTGGTTCGCACGGCCAGGAGGGTTCGTCCATTCTCAACACAGATGGACTTGGTTCAGGCTCTCAACCCTCCGTATCATCACCTTCTGGGAGCGGAAGAGTGCAGCAGAATTCGCCGGATGATGGCGAACGACGGTTCAAGTGTCACGAATGTGGGAAAAGCTACCGCCATGCTGGAAGTTTAGTCAACCACAAGCGGTCCCACCAGACAGGTCATTACCAGTGCACCATCTGTTGCAAGCAGTACCCACACCTGGCAGCTTTGCATAGCCACCTTCGCAGTCATAAGGGCAGACCATCCAACCAGCCCATCAGCAACGACAGTAGCGACTGGCTGTCTTCAGAACCTCTGACGCTTGATTCCCAGCAGAGCTATGCGCAGGAAGGAAGTGGAGCCACCACTCCAATCTCCCTTCCCGGCAACCTTGGGGATGCTGCACACTTTGTCCCAGATGGAGGCCACAGCAGTGGCCTTGATTCGTTGGAGTTTCACGATCGATTTGATGGATCCCTGGCTCAAAGCAACTCTGGGCACCGTCAGGCAGACAGACATATGTGCGCCGACTGTGGAGAAATGTATGGAGACATCTCCGGTATCAAGTCCCACATGTGCCCCCAACGCCGCCAGCAGCAGGGGGGAATGTCCAATGGCTTTATGGGGAACATGAACTACCACAGCCCTGGTGGTACATCCCTCCCTTCTGGTGGAGCCGGGAACCTTAAAGAAGGCAGTGGGCAACGCCGTGCCCAAGACCAGATGCAATATGGAGGCTCTCAATCCCACAGCAACTCCCAGGGAGGCGGGAAGAGGATGAGCGATAAAGATGATGACGACGACGGGGAGGTTTACCAGTGCTCGGTGTGCGGAAACCACTACGCCAGTCTCAGGGCCCTAAGGAGCCATTTGCGTAGCCATGCAAACAATCCTACAGGAGCGGGACCATCCAACCTCTCTCCCAACGAGCAGGACTGGAGGATGATCTGCAGCACCTGCGGCCAGAGTTTTGCCAGGAAGCAGGATCTGCTGAACCATCAATTGGTCCATGGACCTCAAAGACCTGATGGGCAAGCACAAGGCATGGGAGGAAACTCGACCAACACCAATGGCAAAATGGACGGTCGCAACCACATCTGTGTTGACTGCGGCATGTTCTTTGCCGATCGTCACCACCTGATCACCCATCTGTGCCCTGGCAAGAATAGAGGAGGAGTGCTGAGCAAGGAAGGCTTGAATGGCGCCAAAGGGATGACCGGTGGAGCTGGTGTTAGCGGCGGAGTTGGCGCGGGGGGCAGTCGTGATACGGGAGACCGCCAGGCCATGCCCGTCTCTGGGGAGCGACCTCACCGATGCGACCAGTGTGGAAGAGGCTACAGGCATCCGTGTTCCCTGCTCAACCACAAGAAATCCCACAAGACTGGAGTCTTTAGGTGCCTTGTTTGCCAGAAACGTTACTACAACCTTCTAGCCCTGAAGAACCACCAGAGAACTCACTTTGACTTAAAAAGGTAAGATTTTCCTTTTGAGATTTTTTATTTAGTTTTTTTAACGTGTTGCAATAAAGTATTTTTACGAACGATCCCATAAAATACAGAGTATATTTGAAGGCATTTTCCCCTTGTCAGGCTTTTAATGACAAGAACGCAATGTTATTAGAATCGAACCAAGCTTTTATTAAAATTGACCCTGTGTTACGCCTTTAAGCAATTTGTTGGCATGATGAAAACTTGGGAACTGTTTGCTATTTTCCAACGATGCATCTTTTGCTCTACAGGCACAAGTGCGAGGAGTGTGGGAAGGCATTCAAGATACAGAAGCAGCTGATCAACCACCTTCGCCTCCACGAGGAGCACAGAGCCAAGGCTCAGGTTCGCGATCAGAGGATCCAGGGCGTAGCTCCTAACGGATCCCGCTTCCAGCAGGCTGGGCCCTCTCAGCTCCAGTCCATGAGAGGAGAGTCCTCCAAAAGCCAGAACCCAACCATGGGTGGAGTCAAGTACGGCCAGCAGGGATTCAAGAAACCGTACTCCTCAGCTGGAACCTCCAGGCCTCAGAACATCGACCCGTCAGAGGGTGGAAGACGCCCATTTGCCTGTGACGAGTGCGGACGGACCTATCGGCATGCCGGCAGTCTGGCCAATCACAAGAACCTCCACAAGATTGGGGAGTACCATTGCAATGTCTGCAACTCGACCTATCCCAACCGCCTGGCCATGAAGAACCACCTGCGTCTTCACTTTGCCCTCAAGAAGCACACATGCCAGGAATGCGGCAAAGGATTCCGCACCCAGAAGCAGCTGAGCACCCACACTACCGCACAGCTCTGCAAGGGCGGCGAGGGAACCAGCACTCAGATGGACTACGAATGCGATGGCTGCTGTGAAGGCTTTACTACTGCAGAAGAGCTGACGGCCCACGACTGTCCTGCCCACCAGCTTCCCTCCTCCTCTGCCTCCCTCAACAGCTCCAGCCTCAGCATGGAAGGAGTGGACTTGGGCCCAGACGAGCGCCCCTACAGCTGTGACCTTTGCGGCTGCTCCTACAAACACGCCAGCAGTCTGCTCAATCACAAGCACACCCATAAGACGGGGGACTTCCGGTGCAACTTCTGCGACAAGCCGTACTCCAACTACATGGCGCTGCGGAATCACATGCGCATCCACACGCAGAAGAAGAGGCACATCTGCCACACCTGCGGAAAAGCTTTCCGGCTGGCCAGATTCCTACGCAACCACCAGAAAGTCCACGAGGAGGGTCACACACGCTTTGGCTGCCCCAGCTGCGGGAAGAGCTTCCAGGGGAGGTCTGGCCTGGCCAGGCACCGCTGCGGGGACAACCAGGTAGGCAAGGAGGGCAGGAGGAAGGCCGCTGCAATCACGGGAGAAGAGTGCCGGTACACGTGAGTTCTCGTCTGTTGTTCGTGATTCTTGAAGTTGAAAATAGTGAAGATCATAGGTTTCTACATGTCTATTACAGGTATATGATCTCCAATCCGGCTTCCTCGGGACCATACGCGTGCCGGAATTCGGATTTTTCTGAAGTTTGGACAAATTGATTAGTGGAGAGACCAGATAAGTCAACCCTGTTTGCTTTCAGTTAGCTAATATGCATTCGTTTCCTAGGTTTCCTAGAATCAGAAATTGAATTAGATATTTTTGTTTTTCAATTTTTTTTTTCCAAAGATTACTATTAACTTGATATAAAGCTGATGAAGTATACCAAGTTAAAGTTATGATTTGTATGTTCCTTTGTCCTTGTTTTGATTGTAGTCATCTTTTGTTTGTTATTCATGGTGTATTACTTAGGTACAATTTTTTAACTGGCTATTTTGAATTGTAATTGAATTGAATATTTGATCTGAAGGCCCATGGGTTTTTCTTGTCAAGTGAAGTTAAAGATGATGGTTACTAATGGCTTATAACAGATGTGAGATGTATTGGTATATTTGCTCCCATGAGCCAAAGGCATTTGTCTTAATGCTTGGTACTCTCAAACGACAGGTAGTAGTAGTAGAATATTCTTAGTAGGTACTTGTGGTTAGCTGCACTGCACGTTCTTGTGTCACCATTTGATCTATTAAATGTCTGGGGGGGGGAGGGTTTCGTTCGTTTTTATTTGCATAGTTTGTTAACTTAAGGAATCACAGATCTACAAGCAGGTGTCAGTAGCTTGTGACAGCGTGTATTGGGGTAGGTTTTTTGTTTGGTGCAGTGCAGAGAGCCGCAAATACCTCCTAAACCTCAACAGGAGGTTCAACACTGTCAACAACAGTCCGTTGCTTCTCCCCTATTACCCATGTTCCCTCTTCATCATCTGCCTCAGTAGTACCACTTCTCATAGTTAATGGTAAACCACTTATAGTCATCTCAAAAGCTTAAAAGCCGGATTCAAGATCATATACCTGTACGTATGCTTAGGTTATTGTATGAAAATACAGAATGACCATTTAAAAGAATTTTTTTTTAACTAAGTGGTAACCAGCTAATTAGACGAACTTGGTTAGTACCAGTGGAAGACTTAAAGACCAAAGATTGGCTGCTAATTGTAATGTCTTTTTCTGTCTCTTCACAGATGTGATCAATGTGGCCGCTCCTATCGTCATGCCAGCTCCCTGCTCAACCACAAGAACACCCACACTGTCGGCATCTATCACTGCGCCGTGTGCCTCAAAACCTACTCCAATCTCCTGGCCCTCAAAAACCACCGGCGCATCCACTCCGAGACGCGTCGTCATCGCTGCCCCGACTGCGGCAAGGCCTTCCGCGTCTCCTCCCAGCTCCAGAACCATCGCCGGGTTCACCTGAAGCAACGAGAGCTCACCTGCGGCCCATGCCAGCGGAGTTTCCCTACGCAGGCCAGCTTTAGACTCCACCTGGAGATCAGTCACGGCCAGGCCCCAGTCCCCAGGACCTCCCACCACACCCAGGCCAGGGCCGGGGGTTCCTCAGATCCCAGCTGGGGGTCCGGTCTGGACCTTACTCTGATGCAGGCCCAGGGACTGGACCCCAACGGTCTCCCGAAGCTCAACTCCCCGTCCTCCCAGGGCCGCAGCCGTGGGGTGACGGTGAACAAGTCTCACGTTTGCGACCAGTGTGGTCGTGCCTACCGCCATGCCAGTTCCCTCCTCAACCACAAGAACAGTCACAAGACCGGTGCCTACTTCTGCAACTCCTGCCAGAAAGAGTTCCACAACCTGATGGCCCTCAAGAACCACAGACGGATCCACACCGAACCCAAACGTTACCAGTGCCCCGACTGCGGCAAGTCCTTCCGTGTGTCCACCCAGCTCATCTGCCATCGCCGCATCCACACCAAGGAGAAGCCCTTCTCCTGCCAGCAGTGCGACAAGCGTTTTTCCAGCAAGTCTAACCTCCGCCACCACCAGAAGGTGCACTGGAGCAGCTCATCAGCGCCCCCTACCATGACCATGGGCGCTGCCAGCTTCCTGGGTATGCCCTCAGGCCCCTTTCTATAAGTTTTGGTGGGGGAGGGGCAGGGGGAGGGGCTAGTGGGAGGAACAATCAAATGCCAAGGTTTCTGGAGGTGCCAAAACACTCTTCCCACTCTCCTCTTCATTCTCTTCCATCTTCCCGCTGGTCTAACAGTGTCAGGCTTCGTTCTCTAATTCTCTAGAGCACCTTAGTGGGTTAGACACACACAGGTCCTGCATGCTACCCCTGACTCAAAAAGGAGAGAGGGAAAAGAAGTGGACTACAGATCGCTGTTCTGTTTAGGACCATGTTTTCATTTCAAGCCCCCTCCCCCCCCCCTGTAAATCCATCCACACCCCAATATGGCCGCCCAAGATCTCAAACACTTACCAGCCCTTGTACAGAGGACGCCCCACACCCAACTACAGCTCTCTCTCTCTCACTGTTAGACTCCCACATTAGATCACGTCGATGCGCCTTTCGTACATATACCTCTGTTACCCCCTCTCTTTCCTCCTACGTTGTATACACACTAGAAGACTGTAAACTCCTGAGGGGTTTGTTTTTTCTTTTCCTATTTAAATACCGGTGTCCTTAGAGTCCACAGCAAAAGATAAGACCATTCTGATGTCATTGTAGTAATGAGAATCTTATCAAGTCTATCTTAAGGGGCTCATTTGACCAATATTTAGTTGTTAAAAAAATAAAAAAAAGATTTAAAAAAATAAAAAAATCTTCATACTGATATCTGCTTGACCAACACTTGTTCCCCATCACATCCCATCTCATGTGTGATGATGAAGACAATGATTCTTGGATGAACCCTTAGCTTGCGGCCTTTATCTTGTACTACATATGTTGACTAGTCACAAGTTCACGTGGAGTCTTTGTAGAATTGGGCAATACGTCGGATAAGATATTTGAGATGTTATTTGACGTTGTAAATATTGAGGTTTTAAAAAGTGAATGTGGTGGTTGGGGCGACCGCATTTCTGTCCTGCAGGGGTCCTGCTCTCCTGCGAGGTGTTCTAATTGTTTTTTAACTTGTGTGTTTCTTGCAGCACGAAGATGAGCTTCAAACCTTATTATTCTACAGATGACAGCTTTGCTCTTACATGGCTGTGTCTTTGTGACATCACATTTGTGTATTCCTCCCATATTTCAAACTGTTTTCTGGGCACCATGTATTTTCAACTTTGCGCAAATAGCTAACGTGTATAGAGGGTAGGCAGTGGTGACGAGAAAAAAAAATTAATTCACAAACATTTAAAACAAACAACAACAAAAAAGAATAGCGAAGAAAAATGTATATTGTTAAGCCTGTGGCGTCTTCTGTTTTTATTTTCCCCTGTATCGTAATCGTACTTCTGACTGTATTATTTACAGTACAACTTTTATACAAAAAAAACGACAAAAAAAACAGATCATTGTAGTATGCATTTATTTATATTAACACTTGTATTGGAAAAAAAACGCTAGTCTTAGGATGTCTGAGTTTAGGAGCTGTGTTGTAACTGCCCCCTTCTTGATACTGTCCCGACTCACTCTCCTGTATGTATCATTGACGTGGAGTCAATCGAGATGGACTCCCAAAGAACACTTGTTACAGTGACTGTAGTCCTCATTTTAAGTCTCAATTTGTTATGCTTTTAAAGAGATGTTTCTGTCCCTTGTCCAATAAAGCAAGGAACTGTTCTAATGTGTTTTGATTGCAGTACGAAGATTAAGGAACTATTACTGAGATGTTTTTTGCCTTTTACAAGTGATATTGTGACCGTCTCCTTATGACTGGACTCTCCTGTTTCACATTCAAAGGGATACTTTTGTGAAATGTCAGTGCATTCAGTCATCCTTATTTTAATTTTTTTTGTTTTTTTTGTTACACCTTTATTGTAACCCTTGTATTTATTAGTATTTTTCTTTATTTAATTGCGTTTGACTATTGGAAGCTCTGTGTGAACATTTTCTTTGGGGCACTGGTGCTAGTAAGTGAAATCTAAAGTGACAGTGAAGTGATTTAGGAGTCATGTGATTAAACTAGACCACAAGACAAATGTATATTCTATTTCAACCCTTGCATTTTCACCACAATTGGTTATTAATGTCACCTCCAAACTGCATTTCGGTTAGTCTAGAAAGGTTTGGTTTGAACAAGTATAACCCATCATCTTAAGTTCTAACTATTTGTTTCCATGCATATATATATGTAATGCTTACTATACACTTTTATAAACTATGTTTTGATAATTAATTTCTTAACAAAACCTGTCCATTATAACCCCTAATGCTGAGTACTGAAAATAAATAGCTGGAAAGAGTGAACTACAGTGTGAATGGATCGTCCTTTAAGCGCCACACACACAGAGCTCACGTTTATACCTCTAGGTCCACTTCCTGCCAGGGGTTAGTGGTTCCGGGACATGCTGTTCTGGGAGAGGGGTCAAGAATGAGGCATGGGGACAGAAGTACGGACCGGACCAAGCTTTATGGAAGGCTTTAGAGTACCCAAGGGATCGGGTTGAGATTCAGTTTCATCTGGGATGATGACTCGGTAGTTTGTCCGACTGTGAAAAAAGGGGGTTTCTTCCGAATGCAGAGATATTTGTAATAGTCTACTGTTTTGAGAAGTTTATTCAATCTGATGGAAGGAGATGGGACCGTAAGGCTCTGATCTAGTCACAGCGCTCAGTTTTAGGGTGTTGCTGCCGTTCCCCTTATCGAGGGTCGGAGGTTGTCGTGGAAAAGCTCAGAAACGCTCCGTTCTCAATCTAAACAGACATCCGAGTGGAGATAAGGTTGTAACACACTTGGAATCCTACAAAATAAATGGGGATGTTTATTTGAAGGTTAGGCTGGCTTTAGTTTAAACCAGATAAACACATTCTTGATCCAACTTCAGTCTAAATTTGACACACCCTCTTTTGTACAATGGCTTTATAATCTTCATGTCATATTGTGTTGTAGTCATGTACATTTCACCTTTCATATTTGCATGTAAGCAATAAAGTTTGTGCTTGACAAAGACCCGGGAGTGTTGATGTTATGAAATGTGTCTATTTAGTTGAATATTGCCATGTCAGGCTACACTCTCAACCTTCAGTCTTGGTGATAAAACATTCTTTGTGTTTCTTGACTGCATTTGATTACAACAGGAACGTTTAGCTTGTATCGTAGCGATTTACCTCTTCAGCACGACGCTCTGCTTTGATTGGACGAGAAAAGACTATCATGCATCTAGCCAATTGGAAAGCAAGATGGTGTTCCCTCAGATGAAAGGTGTTATGACAATATTACACGGTTGTGACTGTAGCCTGCATCACAATTTGATGCTCCATGAATTCAGAAGTACATGGTATTAGTCTTCATGACAAACTTCGTTAACATTTTGATCTTACTATTATCACCATCAAATGGCTTCTGCTGATTAATGATTTTGAAATCAATAACTTGCTGGTGCCCTTTGTGAGAAAAACACACTGTAGCCTCTTCGTGAATGAAACTGTGGCACTGTTTGAATTTATAACTGTAAACCCTTCCTTAGTGAAATCACTGATCTGATTTGACCTGATTGCCAATAGATTAGACAAGAGAGATTAGATGTACGATAGAGAGTAGGATGTGTACATCACAGATGTGTATTTTGAGTTCAGAATGAGACTAGAGAAATGTGTCGATCTGTCTGTGATGGTTTCAAGACCTTCATCTCTTCCATTTTTCAGATCTGTCATCGGTCGGGATGGTGAACAAGTCTCACGTTTGCGACCAGTGTGGTCGCTCCTACCGCCATGCCAGTTCCCTCCTCAACCACAAGAACAGTCACAAGACCGGTGCCTACTTCTGTAACTCCTGCCAGAAGGAGTTCCACAACCTGATGGCCCTCAAGAACCACAGACGGATCCACACCGAACCCAAACGTTACCAGTGCCCCGACTGCGGCAAGTCCTTCCGTGTGTCCACCCAGCTCATCTGCCATCGCCGCATCCACACCAAGGAGAAGCCCTTCTCCTGCCAGCAGTGTGGGAGACGCTTCTCCAGCAAGTCTAACCTCCGCCACCACCAGAAGGTGCACTGGAACAGCTCTTCCACAACCAGGCCCACATCCACCTTCCTACCCATCCCGTCTCGACCCTTCCTCTGAGGCTGAGCAGGGGGCATCATGAGATGGCAGGAGGGGTCAGAGTATCGCTGAACCAGCTGCTGCCATCTTTCTCCTCCCCCTCCACGCCTACTGACGGTAACAAACAAACAACAGCGTTGTGACTTTGAACACAGCGCTGAAGTTGTGTCACAGGGAGGGTAGCGGGGGTGGGTGGAGGGTAGTGGGGTGGGTGGAGGGTAGCGGGGGTGGGTGGAGGGTAGAGGGGGTGGGTGGAGGGTAGTGGGGGTGGGTGGACCGCCATGCCAGTTCCCTCCTCAACCACAAGAACAGTCACAAGACCGGTGCCTACTTCTGTAACTCCTGCCAGAAGGAGTTCCACAACCTGATGGCCCTCAAGAACCACAGACGGATCCACACCGAACCCAAACGTTACCAGTGCCCCGACTGCGGCAAGTCCTTCCGTGTGTCCACCCAGCTCATCTGCCATCGCCGCATCCACACCAAGGAGAAGCCCTTCTCCTGCCAGCAGTGTGGGAGACGCTTCTCCAGCAAGTCTAACCTCCGCCACCACCAGAAGGTGCACTGGAACAGCTCTTCCACAACCAGGCCCACATCCACCTTCCTACCCATCCCGTCTCGACCCTTCCTCTGAGGCTGAGCAGGGGGCATCATGAGATGGCAGGAGGGGTCAGAGTATCGCTGAACCAGCTGCTGCCATCTTTCTCCTCCCCCTCCACGCCTACTGACGGTAACAAACAAACAACAGCGTTGTGACTTTGAACACAGCGCTGAAGTTGTGTCACAGGGAGGGTAGCGGGGGTGGGTGGAGGGTAGCGGGGGTGGGTGGAGGGTAGAGGGGGTGGGTGGAGGGTAGTGGGGATGGGTGGAGGGTGGCAAGGTGGGTGGAAGTAAGCAGGGGTGGGTGAGAGTACAAGGGGTGGTGGGGAGGTAGCATGGGGTGGAGGTAGTGGTGAGTGGAGTAAGCATGGGCGTGGTGGAGAATGGGGCAATGGTGGAGGTAGCAAGGTGGGTGGAGGGGGGAGGTGGAGGGTGGCGAGCGGGGGGGCAGGGTATGGGGAGGGAGGTAGGAGCGCTAATAACCTGGGACCACCTTAGTGTCCAATTTGAACTCTGCTTGAATAGTTATATTAATCATCAGAGGGGTAATTATGTCACTGTAATATAGAATTGCTCTCTGGTGTTGTAACTGCCGAGAAAGATTGAATCCTGTTGAATACAGCATGAAGAGGAGCTACCTACACACTTTACAGATGAAAAGCAGCATTTCTCTACAACAGATGGTTATTTAAATATATATATTTTCTTTTATGTGTATATATTTAAAAGTGGGCCTATAAACATCCATCTGTCCCTTTCTCAGCCAAAGATAGAAAGAGGAGGAGAGAAGCACAGGGAGAGAGGGGAGGACCTGAAGAGGTGGCCCAGGGCATAATCGAACCCTGTTCCTTGTTTGACTTGTTGTTTACCATATGTTCTCTACCCATTAAGCCACGGGGCCATCCTGGCTTTGTTTGCATGTCTGATCTAAGTGTCTATTTGGGCTACTAATCAGCTGTAGTCGGAGTTGTTTCAGATTGTTGTTATTGTGATGGATTAGTAACCAGCTAAGTGCTTTTGTGTTCTTAGAAACACATATATGTGTTCTTGGTCCCTCTAAAGGAAACACCAGCAACGTGTGTTTGAGAAACCTTTGGTTTCTAAACTCTCCGTCTACCAGATTAACTCTTGTTGACAAGACATTTACCTTCATATTTAGTTCTTTGAGGACACATATTTTGGAGCATTTTTATAACTAGCTCGAACATTTAGAAATGTTCAAAAAGACATTAAAGGTCAACCTCGTGTAAATATTAAGAAGATACCACAGACCACAGTTTCATTTAATGTCATTCTATAAATATCGAATATGTACAATGTATTCATGTAACACTTGGAACAGGAAACAGAAAGCATACGTTTCTGCGAAGCCTGGATTTTGGGTGCTGACTTTTAGGTGTCCCTTCCCTGAAACATTTTGCTTCCCTGAAACGTTTCGCTTCCCTGAGACGTTTTGCTTCCCTAAAAACGTTTTGCTTCCCTGAAACGTTTTGCTAGATTTCATGCATCAGCGTTGGAGAAGAGGCCTGCATCTCTGCTCCTAGAGACACTAACCCTCCCATCGTTTCTTCCTCCAATCCTAATCTAGCACACCTGATTCACATAATCAGCTTCTTAAACCGTTAAATCGGGTTTAGTTACAACTGAGGTTGGAATGAAAACCCTACAGGGTGGTAGCTCTCCAGGGACAGAATCCTCTGGGTCTACACTTTAGGCTTGACTGTTCATTTTATTGGACAGAGACATCCAATATAGGAGGCTAACCGATGTAACACACTACCAGGGCTTGGACCTGTCCAACCAAGGACCTATGGGATGCACGCGATCAGATCAGATCGTGACACAGTCACACTTTAAGGACTCAGTGAAATTACTTTTAACTGACGCTTCAACAGAGCGTCTGTAACATCAGATCAACTCTTGGTTTGGAGTGAGATCACGGTAGCGTGGATCGGGGAGAGAGAGGGAAGGGGACCAGCGTAAACAGCTTCAGATCCAGTGTTTGACCGTGTCTCTGAAGGCTGCAGGCCCCACCTCCTTCACCAGCCTCCCCCAGCCTCCACCACCCCAGCCCCCCCAGTCCCCCCACCACCCCAGCCCCCTCTGTGGCCTGACAGACCACAGAGGAATCCAGGAGGTAGAGGAACACTTTAAAGACGAACCTCCTGGAGTTGAGGACTCCTCTAGCTGGGTCGAGCTGACGAAGGAACCGTCCGGTCTTCTCCCGGGTCCGCCACCACGGCGCACACGACGCCATAGCCACGTTCGGCCGCCTACAACCGCAGCCACAACTACCGCAGGGACAGCTGAGCACCTGCAGAGGAGAAACTCACTTCCCAGCATGCTCTGCGGTTGACTCGAAAGCACCGGTTCGCTACCGTGACCGGGTTCTTGTTCGCGAGCGTTTGGGCTCGACTGTTCATGGGCCATGTGGCTGAGGGAATCGCTCCATCACCAGCTGTTGCTGTGTTAAAGGGACTGGATCTTCCTTGTAAAGCAGATAAGGAGCTGGCTGAAGATGTTGGCGGTTCATTCTAAAGACTGTACAGACTGGTTCTAGAAGCATATTAAAAAAGGAAGCTTTAGAAAAGAGGTGAAGTCCTTCTGCTACGACAGAAGGACGTTTTGAAATGTGCTTAAAGTGCTGTTTTTTCCTGCTAGGATGAGATATGAGGCTCATGTAGTTTCCTCCTTTATATGAACATTAAACATAATAGACTCTTACAACTCTGGTCACAATGGAAACCCTTTAGTATTAGTGATTACCGGTTCAGTAGCTGTTGAGGAAACAAATTAGGGGAATATTGTTGGTGCTTTGTGTGTGAATAACAATACTCTGCAGTTAAACATGTTTATGCTCACCTCATCTGTCCATGTGGGTGGAGATAGTTTTAGGTGGATGTTGTAGGTGGAAAAGATGTCCCCATATATCTTTATTTAATGGTCTTTTAAGTGACTTGCTACTGCATTTATATTCCTATGTCTTGCTTGTTTTAATGTGCTGACTTTACAATAGTTTCACACTAAAACCACGCAGCTCTCTTGTCTCCATGTGTATGTTCTGTTTTCTCCCCCAGTCATCAGTTGGGATCCAAGGTAACGATTGATCCTCTGCTGCTGTAACATCACATGGTCTTTGTTTGCAAATAAACATGTTTCTACACACGCTTTATTTATAGCCTGCTGGTTCCCTCCTGACAGCCTTCACGCGGGAGAGCTTATCGAGAACTCGGATCAAATGACAACTCTGTTTAAGGAAGACCAGGTTGGTTACCGTAACAACCTGGGTACAAGCAATGTGGTAACGTGGCATGGTGATGTAACATGGCAAAACGCTGAATGTGTTACAAGGACAGTTCAATCACTTTCACTCAGAGAGAGAGAGAGAGAGAGAGAGAGAGAGAATCGGAGAGAGAGAAAGAATTGGGGAGAGGGAGAGAGAAAGAGAATGAGGGAGAGAATGAGAGACGATGAGGGCGAGAGAGAGAATGAGGCAGAGAATGAGGGAGAGGCAGAATTGGGGAGAGGGAGAATCAGGGACAGGGAGACGGAGAGAGAGAATGAGGAAGAGGGAGAGAGAGAGGATGAGGGAGAGAGAGAGGACGAGGGAGAGAAAGAGAATGAGGGAGAGAGATAGAATGAGGGAGAGAGAGAGAATGAGGGAGAGAGAAAGAGAATGAGGGAGAGAGAATCAGGGAGAGGGAGAATCAGGGAGAGGGAGAGAAAAGAGAGAGAATGAGGGAGAGAGAGAGAGAATGAGGGAGAGAGAATGAGGGAGAGAGAATGAGGGAGAGAGAATGAGGGAGAAGAAGCAGCAGCAATAAAGACAAACCACCCAGATAATTACACTGAACAATCCTTTTCTTTATTCATTTTTTGTATCATTTCAATATGTCTGTCGGGGTTTTTTTGTTGTTTTTATTTTAAATTAAAATTTGACACACTTATAAAAGACAGCATCTGCATAGAGTTGTCATCTTAAAGATCCATGGAGAGAAGGGGAGAGCGAGAGGAGGGGAGATAGCGAGGGGAGGGGAAATACTGGCACATCACACTAACTAAACAGAACAGCAAACAGCAGTACGAGAGAGGGAGAGAGAGGGACAGATAGTTTTTACATTACGGTACGCACACATACACACACACAAAAAAAACGGGACACAAGTTGCATTTCCAGTCAAAGTTGCAGCAAACGAACGATCCGACTGTCCCCTTTTTTTATTTTCAATCTCTCTCTCTCTCTGTCCTTTTTTCCACTCAGACAACCCCGTCAAGCTGACAGACGTAACGAGACGGAGGTCGTTTTCATCGAGCGACGTCGCTGTCTGTGTCAAAGCCGCTAACTTCTATATTCACTTTGACCATGGCTAGAATCTGACACCATTAGCGCGTGGTGGCTGAGGTCTGATATGATATTGTCTCACTTCTGCATTCTAAAGAAAGCCCTTTTTCTTTGTATTGCACATATAGGTGGGTTTCCTCTAATCAGCAGTAGCCACAGCCTAGCCTTAGAGGATGGTTACACAATACAGAAGGTCTGTCGTCTAACGTTTGGAAACGATCCTCATCCCGGTCGTGGAGGAGGCGGGTAACAAAATAAACATTCTGACCAGCCGTCAGCCGTCCCCTGTGTTCACGCACAGAGACGATGACGCCTGCTACGATGTTAACATCAACAAATCGAGGTATGCT
Organism: Plecoglossus altivelis; assembly: GCA_036571765.1. NCBI lineage: Eukaryota > Metazoa > Chordata > Actinopteri > Osmeriformes > Plecoglossidae > Plecoglossus > Plecoglossus altivelis. The sequence continues at coordinate 17,533,592 of BROE01000018.1, forward strand.
TGAACCGTCATCAGAACTAAGCCAAGACGAGCATACTTGAACAAACCTTCGTCTGCCCCTCGGTCCTTGAATCGCCTTGAGTAGGTGTGAATATATCTGGTCTCTAAACAAGCACCATAGGCGTTTCTCCCCCTGTACCATCGGGTCATCTACAGGCAAAGTCACAACCGTGCTGCTTGTTCGTGATCCATCTATTCGCGTCTACCGGACAGGCTGGAAGCTTGGAGACCAAGGGCGGAGAGGCTGACTTCCAACAGACAAAACTGTCCAATCGCACGAGTCTACGTCTCACGCTAAACCACCTGACTGGAAGAGTCCCACCCTTAACGACGGGGCTAAAAGATACTCGGTCGTGTGGGAGACCGAGAGGGCGGGCTGTCTGATACGTGGAGACACAGAGAGAGAGCTGGCGTTCTGGGTCGAGCCTTTGACCGGCGCCGTGGACGGGAGGTGAACGAGAAGGAGCGGTTTGGCGCTGTGTCTGTCTGGAGATGGAGGGAAGCACTTTTTCATCAGAGGAACCTCTGAACCGAATATAACTGGTGTAGAAGGTTTAGACTAGCACACAGTTGGTCACGCAATCCTATTCTGTCTACTGTCCAAACCCTCCTAACAAGACATGGATTAAAAGGATGTGTGGATGGACAGAACATCAGCCTGAATGGGGGACGAGGGGAAAAGAGCAGAGATCGAAGCACTTCACAACTTTGACAGGAACAACTATCTCAGTAGATTTATACATGGACATGCAAGTCATTTTTTCTCTCTTTGAAGTATTTACAATAATTACATGACACAAAGATCCAGTTCAGTTTGACAAAATTGCGAGCATTCGATATTCAATATTACACTATTATTATGTTAACATAACTTCATTAATTCATTAAATCATTGCTATTATAATGACTCCCGTTCTGAATATTTAGTTTCTCTGCCGTTCGGTCTCCTCTCAGGTTGCAAGGTTGCTTTTCATAATAATAATATATTTGTTATCTATTCACTTTGAATTCATCTTTGTTGTTTGTTGTGACGGACTAGAGGAAGGTCACCTTCGAATTCTCTATTCACAGGACCCCCCCTCCCCCACCCACCCAGCCCCCCCCCCTCCCTGCCCGGCCCCCCGGCCCGGCCCCCCCCTGGCCTGGCCCCCCGCCCCATTACAACACTGATAAAAGCAATACTGTGGTGAAACTCGAGAGGGATGCATACAAATGCAATCGTGAAGCAAAAAGGAAAACAAAGTTTAATTGTGGACAGCAGCACTGTTAATAGCCAAACACACAAACTAGCCTCATCGACAAGGGTTTGGCATGTTGCAATTGTTGTTGTTGTTGCTATAACAATTTTATAGGTAAACCTCTTCTGTGAGAACAGTTTGAAGATCGACTTGAGAAGGTCGAAAACGAAGACGGACCTACTTGCTATCCAAGACACATCCGTCGTGAGATGGTCTGGAATCTTCTATTCGTACCAAAAGCAGGGATTGAGACGCCTACCAGGTCGAGATCGACGCTACCGTCCGAAAAGATGGTGGAATGCAGTCTTAGACAACTACTGGGGGAGACGTCAGTTCACAGTCATGTTCAAACTCTCTCCAGAAGACGTTAATCCCACCAACTGACAAAGCTGTCTACTGACACTATCGCGATGGTTTCTGAGCCTCACAGACGCGTTTAACCAGCTGTCGCCTAGGTAACCATCACAATCCCCCCCCACCTCCCCTCAGTCACGGAGTGCTTTCTCACTGTTCAGGACAGGACACCACAGGTAACACTGGCACACCCCTCAGAACCTCACACTCTCTGAACGGATGAGTACGAAGGATACGAAGGACAGACAGTTTGTGTTGGCGGTCCCTGCGCCCCGTTCCCTCTCTGTTCACCCAGTGTGCTCGTTCGGAGGGGGGCGCGGTAAGGACCTAGACGGGCAGAGAGATCGCCATCCCGTCGGCATCCTGTCCGCGGCGACAGAAAGCAGAGAGAAAGCTAAGCGACTGCGGGGTCGAATCGGTGGCCAGTAAGCTGTAAGGGACTACAGGGTGCAGAAACTTTGACGTTTTAACGAGTTAAAAAACCAGTGACGTGGCAATCAAAATATACAAGTACAATTTATAACAAAAATGTTAAATAAATAATAATAATGGCTCCATAGAATGTAAGTCTCTTTTCACTCTTCCTACGACGAACTCAAACTACTTTCTAGATAGAGATGAATTTAACAACATGTAAAGTCTTTTCAATAAGTACTACTGGTTGACAGACCAACATGCATCAGGATGGGGTGGGGGACAGAGGTGTTGATAACATAATAACTTTGATAAGATTAAAGTACTGTGATCCCATTTCACCTGGAGCATTTCTGTAAACCTGATCCCTTTGTGCTCTGGTCTGACTATGTGAACACACCGGGCAAAATGCTTTGGTTTGAATTCAATTCAACAAATATAAATAAGTTCTCTTCTTTTGTTCTGGAAATCTACATCAAACTGAAACCCAAATGGTCCTGACCCATGGACTTGCTGTCATGAAACAGCCCTCAGCTTTGCAGTGTGTTTGGAGTGTGATACCACACACACACGCACACGCACGCTTCGGCTGCGGACGTGCGCACGCACGCACGCACACCTACTGTACACAGACTCATGCTCACGAACACACTGACACACTGTACGCACCAATCCTTACCAGGGTGGGAGGAGCATGCGCACTGGGAACTCACAATTAGCAGGCGCAGCTAAAAGACGATAAGAAAGTTTCCTCACAAGGACAGACGCACGTCGACCATTGAAGCACAACAAGCAGAGTGCTGGATGAGTTCGGTGGTGTGGGGAGGGGTGGGGGAGGTGTGGGTGTGGGGAGGGGGGATGGGCTGGGCTGGGATGGGTGGAGGGGCTGGGGAGGCTGGGTGGTGGAGGCTGGGCTGGGGGGTGGAGGCTGGGGAGGTGGGGGGTGGTGGTGAGGGACTTGGGGTGGTGGGTGGCGGGGGAGGGGGTGGTGGGGGCTGGTGGGGTTTACTGGGGTGGTGGGGACTGGGGTGGTGGGGGTGATGGGGGCTGGGGTGGTGGAGGCTGGTGGAGGGGGTGGTGGGGTGGGCTATAGAATGTCCGCAAATGACTAGCGGTGGTCTGGAGCGTGGGTGGAGGGGGAGGAGGAACATGTCGCACCAAACCTAAACAGCACCCAAAGGTCACCAGGGGGTCACCAAACACTCTCACAAGATACGGGCCCGCTGGATGAGCCACTCTAACTACGGTGTCTGTGAAGGGACATCAGGGATGAAAACTACCTATTTAACCCCTTGACCCTATCCTCTACACAGGAAATAGAAATTACCCCATCGATAAATAAAACAGTGAGGGTGATTAGACAGTGTTTTCTTCAGTGTAAAGTGCACACATGATCGAGAGCGGAAATCACCATGCAAACTCACAAAGCCAAAAGTTGCATGCCTTTTAGAATAGGGGCTCCCTAGCCATATTCCTAAAAAATAAATAAAAAACAAAATAAAAAATAAACATTTAAAAAATAAAATAAAATAAAAAACAAAAACAAAAAAACAACAACGACATCAATATAACTCCATTATAACTGTACATGTAAGTGGTTGGACACTAAATACACCAAAGCTTTTCAATAAACATGCTGGCCAGTGCTGGAATGACTTGAGAGACCACAGCCTTCTGCCCATTGCAAGCTGTGGATGATATCTATGAAGCACACCATCGCTTCCTCCGACTGCAGCCCTACGCCTTGACCATCACCTCCTGCGCCGACAGGGGCCTTGACTAAAGACGGTAATCGTGAGCGTAGAATGGGATTGACGGATGTAACTAGATCGGATCTTGTGTTTCTAGTAGAAAACAGTGACATGGGTTAGTCCTGACGAGAGAAAAAAACGGAAAAAAACAAACGAGAAGCCTCATTTGTTGCGGCTTGTTAGCAAGCAACAATAACGTCCGTCTGGTCCGAACAAGCTCGGTTCGACGTCTCAGTTTCATAATTAGCCAGCGGCCGACAGGTCCAAGCATGGACCCGGGGGGGTTTACCAGACCCAGCTGTCTTCTTACCCCCCCGGTCCGATTTATTGCCAATGTTTTCATGAGTTACCTTCGTTTTTAAAGCCGAAGTTAAAGATTGGGAGCATTTTGTCCCAAGCGATCATGTTACTCAGACTGGATGACATGCGTGTTGCTAGGTGCAGGCTGGTTTTCTTTTGCGAAGTGTGATTGTGTTCAAATGCTGAGGATTCGTCTTCATTAACTTAATGCGTTTTGCTAACTACTTGAATCTGCCTTTGGTTTTTTAACAGAACAATGGCGGCTTTGGGCAAAGGCAGATTTCCTAAACTTGTGATACAGTGACTAATTGTAAAACTGACAGCTGGCGCTTCACTATGACAACCTATTTAAGACTAATCGATTGACACTCAATGAGAATTTCATAGACATGTTGGACAACATACTACATACTTGTTGTCCTTACAATTATTTTGCATACAGGCAAAGGATAATCTACGAGAAAACGCACATGATCTTGCTGTGGCTAGCATAGTCTCTCTGAGTTTTAGAAATGAACCGATAATCCTATGTTCTGAAATCCCATAAAATTCGTTTAAATAGAAGCTAAAAGGAAACCATAATTAACTTTGTGTCGGTTCGATCTAATCAAACCGTGTAAATACCCCAGCAATACAGTTATTGCTTGGAAGTCGACTAAGTGCAAGGTAGATGTGGGTTTGAGTTTGGGGCTCAGACAGGCATAACTGCTTCTCTGCACCAGATGCACCAAGGTTCTCCTGTATGGTGGCCCAGAAAAGTCAAAAAAACTCAGCTCACTTTGCCTGAGACCACCCACAGCCAGGAAGGGTGGAGGAGGGAGAGGAGGGGGGGTAGGGAAGAGGGAGAGGAAGGAGAGGAGAGGAGAGGGAGGAGGAAGAGGAGAGGGAGGAGAGAGGAGGGGGAGAAGAGAGAGGAGGTGGAGGAGAGGGGAGCTTTCTGAATTCTCCTAGCTCACGATTCCATCTGTTGCTTTAACAGCGTTGGCATCAACAGAAGCATGGAGGCCTCAGTATCATGTTGCCGTGTTTTACTACATGTTAAGAGTCTACAGCAGGGCAACACGCGTGTTACACGTGCTCTTGGCATGATGTCATTAAACGTGCAATCACAGAGCACAGCTCTTACAGGCAAACCGAGCGACCCTCTGCAGGTTACACCTCAGGAGATGACCACCCACCTTCAGGAATTAAGGATGACCCAAATACTGATAATACATAACGGTGACAATTCATGTTGTACGAATGATCTGTATATCTGCGTGGAACTGGATTGGACAGTTGGAAACCACACCTCCCCCGAAGTGGCCACGCTCTTCTCCTCCCCAGACGCCACCAGCTTTACTGTATCTTATTTTATAATGGCAGGAAAGCAACAGCAAAATGCAAACTGCATCCATAAAGGTCCATAAAGTAAATATGAGGCCAGCCTAGCAGGTACGGACACTTCACACACTAACACGACCACAGGAGAACAAACCACTTCCAAATAAAGACATGGGACTCTACAACCAGGGCTAGCCAGCAGTTCACATTTGGAGATTATGTTATTCTTTTTTTTGTTTGTTTTCGTTTCTTCTTTACTTTTTAATGTGTTCTTAACTTTTAGAAACATCTGAAGTACAGGCGTGACAGCTAACGTCTCTCTCCCTCTCTCATTCTTTCTCTGCCTTTCTCTTGCTCGTTCCCCCTCTCTCTTGCCACTCTCCCTCCCTCTCTCCTCTCTCTCTCAGCACTCTCTCTCCCTCCTCTCTCCCTACCCTGTCTCTCTCTCTTCTCCCCATCCCTCTGTCTCCCTCCCTCTCTCCTCCTCTCTCTCTCAGCACTCTCTCTCTCCCTTCTCTCCCTCTTCTCTCCCCCCTCTCCCTACCCTCCCTCTCTCTTCTCCCCCTCCCTCTGTCTCCCTCCCTCTCTCTCCATCTTCCAGTAAATCGCACCATAACCCTGTTCGCGTTGGTCACTGAGAATATACCCAGTAGTTCTGCCTTCCTTATCCAAACTGCATAGTTCCACCTCCATAGACCCCCCCCTCCCCCCAGCATGGCCATCTCAACTAGCTTTCAGCCGTGGACCAGTCCGATCAAGCCGACGGACAAGTGTGTACCCTATCCAATCACAGGCCTGTAACTCTCCCTTCCAAACATTGCCATGGGTGTGGGCTAGGTTTTTGTCGTACTGTTTGAAATCAAGACGCATGATGCCTGTCCGCAAAGTTCGCCCTCAAGTCGACTCATTTGACGGTTGATCCGAGTGTTGTAACTACGAGAGCTCCCCTTGAGAATCTGTTAAACCAAAACCCAAGTCAGTCTCTCAATGAAAGGTGATTGTTGACCTAAGAAATAAGCTCCACCCATACACCCCCTCTATAAGCCCCTCTACAGTTTTTGTGCATTTTGCTCTAAAACTAGCTTTGCTGGAACACACACAATTTAGCAGTCATCCGCACTGTCCAGGAGACCCCTCGAAAAGA
>BROE01000018.1:17542614-17553477 GCA_036571765.1 Plecoglossus altivelis
GGAGGGAGAGAGAGTGAGAGGGAGAGAGAGGAAGGGAGAGAGAGAGAGGTAGGGAGAGAGGGGGAGAGGAAGGGAGAGTGAGGGAGAAAGAGAGTAAGAAAGGAAGGGAGAGAGAGTCAGAGAGAGAAGAAAACGAGTGTAATCAGACGTGACTATGAGGGGGTGGCAGAGAGAGAGCTCAGAGCTGAATCTAGTTCCTCAGTGGCCGTCGATTATAAAGTCTATAAAAATAGCAATTGACATGTATTACAACCTCCATCCAAATCACCATGCAGACTCAAGAAGAGTCATGCCTTGGAGAGTAACAGCTCTCTGAATATCCCATTCATAAACACTGCTGCAAAATATGAATAAGATCTAATATTTCTATTAATATTGTATATTACCCATTCCTACACTCTGTCATGTCCTGCAGGATTACCCTGCTTCTAGCATCAGTTGTTTTGCTTGTCTTCTATCTCTGCATATATTACAAAATAATACATGTAATCATTTGGATGAGATTAGACACTGCTGTGTAGCTGTTAGTTGCCACGTCACAGGAACGTCTCTGTCCTGCTGTTTGCTGTATGTGACAAACAAACCACTTTTAACACATTCCTTAAAAGAAGTACATCAAAGCTTTTCAATTAACACGCTGGCCGGTGTACGTCTAGTACTGTACAAGGGCAGGCGAAATACAGAACTCTGGTCTACGCAGCTAGCTAGCTGAATCTATAATCAGATATCTGAATCAGAGAGCTCAGAGCTGAATCTAGCTAGCTAGCTAACTAACCCTAACCCTCTGAGCTGAATCTAGCTAGCTAGCTAACCCTAACCCTCTGAGCTGAATCTAGCTAGCTAGCTAACCCTCTGAGCTGAATCTAGCTAGCTAGCTAGCTAACCCTAACCCTCTGAGCTGAATCTAGCTAGCTAGCTAGCTAACCCTAACCCTCTGAGCTGAATCTAGCTAGCTAGCTAACCCTAACCCTCTGAACTGAATCTAGCTAGCTAGCTAGCTTACCCTAACCCTCTGAGCTGAATCTAGCTAGCTAGCTAGCTAGCTGCGTAGTGTGCATCTGCGTGTGCTGTTGTGTGCATCTGCGGTCCCTGCGTGCATGCCCTACGGCTGGGCTCAGCCAATCGAAGCAGGGCTCAGGTGCGGCGTCTCTTACATCATCGGTGAAGATGGCGAGCTTGCCACTTTCCAGCATGTCCTCTAGCTCTTCATTGGTGGTCGTTCTCCCAGCTGCAAGAGGACACACACACACGCACACACGCACACACACACACAGAAACACGCACACACGCACGCACACACACACACACACACACACACAGAAACACACACACACACACACACACACACGGTTACAGCTGAGCGATGTCCACAACTTCCCTCGTTGCTCTGCCTGATGCGCTTTAACATATTTAATGTTTGAAATCAAGACACATCCTGATCTCAGCACCACTAAAAGGAACATGAGGTGCTGTACTCATTTCAATACACTGTTTGTTTCTAAATAACGGCATCACTTAAAGCCCTTACTTTCTGCATCACTGCAATCGGTCGATAGGACATTAATCTGACTGCAGCTGATGTTGGTTAAGTACCTGATATTCATGAAAAGTTTCTGCATCAGAGATGGGTGCAGTGTTCGTGTTGAAAACAGTGTGTGTTGTGTGTGTGTTGAAAACGGTGTGTGTTGAAAACAGTGTGTGTTGTGTGTGTGTTGAAAACGGTGTGTGTTGTGTGTGTGTTGAAAACGGTGTGTGTTGTGTGTGTTTAAAACACTGTGTGTTGTCTGTGTGTTGAAAACGGTGTGTGTTGTGTGTGTGTTGAAAACGGTGTGTGTTGTGTGTGTTTAAAACACTGTGTGTTGAAAACAGTGTGTGTTGTGTGTGTTTAAAACAGGGTGTGTTGAAAACAGTGTTTGTTGTGTGTTGAAAACAGTGTGTGTTGTGTGTGTGAGGGAGTTTTTCAGGAATGAAAAACTAAAATAATCATTCAAGGTCAGTGTTACTGGGCCTGAAATTACCTGTACACTGTGTCCAGCTTTGTTCTGTATTCCTGTACATTGCTGTTATCATGCTAATCTAGTATCACTGTACACTAGTGTTATCTCTAATCTACTATCTAATATATGTGTTTGTAGAGTGTGTGTGCGAGAACAGTGTGTGAGGACAGTGTGTGTGTGTGTGTGTGTGTGTGTGTGTGTGTGTGTGTGTGTGAGGACAGCTTGTGTGTGTTGGCAGAGTGTGTGTGTGAGGACAGCGTGTGTGTCTTGGTAGAGTGTATGTGTGTGTGTGTGAGGACAGCTTGTGTGTCTTGGTAGAGTGTGTGTGTGAGGACAGTGTGTGTGTGTTGGTAGAGTGTGTGTGTGTGAGGACAGTGTGTGTGTGTTGGTAGAGTGTGTGTGTGTTAGGACAGTGTGTGTTTGTGGGCGTGTCACTCACTGATCTCCAGCTGTCTCTGGATGCGGTCCTTGCAGCGGTCTCTGTACTTGGACTGCGTGGTGTTGTACTCAGTCATCACCTCTACAAACTTACGTGACAGCGTTGAGTGCTACGGCACACACACACACACACAGACACACACACACACAAAGTAGGGAGGTTAATACGCACACAGATCCACACAACATCCCTGGAGAGGCAGGTTTGCTGACAGGCTAAACCGCTGTTCCGTGGAGGCGGTCCGTCACAGATGAGATCAATGGCGGTCTGGACGAGACAGACAGATGCACACACATGGGCACGTCTCCACTCCGCAAACAGGATTTTCATTCTCATCATGGCTGCTGCATTGGAGATTCTGCAGAATCTGCAAAGACATCGCCCTTGTTGCAAAGCACCGTCCAACCACCAGAGGGCGACAGTGAGCGAGCTGGCTTGCTGATGGAAAATACCCAGGGGTCAAAGCAAGGATGGCTCTATCAGTGCTCTGGAGGAGCAGACCACTACCAGGACTGGTGCCTCCCCACCCTCCCCACCAGGGGCTGGGGACAGACAGCCGTCGCCCTGCCGAGGTCCAGGAACGACAGCAGATCTGGGGACGGAGGTGGGCGTGGCTGGCGTCTGAGGGACATGGATGAGGAAGGAGGTCGATGAGGAGGAGGTAGGGAGGAAGGAGAGGAGAGGAGGAGACAGACTAACACGACCAGACGCCACAGGGCAGGTAGCTGCAGCCAAGCCCGCCTGCTGGGGATGGCTCTGGGAGGAGATGGCTCTGGGAGGAGATGGCTCTGGGAGGAGATGGCTCTGGGAGGAGATGGCTCTGGGAGGAGGGAGCTAAGCTGCCTCCAAAATCTAAGATGAAGCTGTCTGCTCCCTGGAGCTGGAGAGGAGCTAGGCAGATGAAGAGGAAGTGATGGGCTGGTTATTCAGAGACAGACAGAGAGAAGGACATTGTGGAGAGGAGAGGACCTAGGCGGATGAAAAGGAAGTGATGGGCTGGTTATTCAGAGACAGACAGAGAGAAGGACATTGTGGAGAGGAGCTAGGCGGATGAAGAGGGGATGGTTTTTCAGAGACAGACAGAGAGAGGGACAGTGTGGAGAGGAGCTATAGTGTGACGGTCTGTGATTCAGAGGATCAGGTGATGGAACGTCAACACGAACAGACATCCTGCAGTCAGACCCAGTGTCCTCTGATCACCTCTACGTCACGTCTGTCCCTCTGCGCCCTAGAGGAAATGCCCTCCCACCAATTACAAACATATGAACCGTTCTGCTGGCGCACCAAGACACCACCCGATTTCGAAAAAAACGCGACCGCCCGCTGCCCGAAAGCACCTTCGCATGAAATAGAGCGGCGTTTACAAAAACAAAGGCCCCAGCCCCCGCACTGCTCGTCGGTGGCAAATGAACACATATTTCATATCTCTTTTCAATAGGCACTGCATGAAAAAAAACCCTAATGGAAATGAACACCAATGAGGTTTTCATTCACGTTTTTTATTCGATCTCGAGAAAGCTTTGTGAAAACTCCCTGCACCAAGTCCCTCAGAGAACGTGCCAACTGACTGCGGCATCTGCGCAGAAGCGGCGGAGCAGGGCCCGACAAGGGGCCGACGAGGGGGCGAGCGGGCGAGAGGGATAGGGGAGGGGAGGGGGAGAGGGGGACGAGGGACCGAGGGGAAGAGGGTGGGCAGGGGACGAGGGAGAGGGGGGGAGAGGGGAGGGAGGAAGGCGGCGCAGGGAGAGAGGGCCGGGGGCGAGAGGGCCGGGAGGAGAGAGGGGGGGGTGCGTCCATCTGCTTTACTGGCTACCTGCGCATATACTTGATGGTCTGTTGTCTCTATTGGTAACAGAAGCGAAGCTATGTCGATGCTGCAGAGGTTCTGCGCAGGCGTCGTCTGGCCATGGTGGGCGCCCCGCGCACGGGCAGACGTTGGTGGGGCGGGGAGCGATCCGGTGTTGGCCGTGGGCCGTCGGGCTTACCTGTGTCTTGCGGATCCGCAGGTCTGCAGATGATCTATTCAGCCCCTCCTCCTGCTCAATGCTCTGCTCGATTGCTGCAAGGAAGGTGGGACACACAGCGATCAGGACGACAGAGACGGACCGATCCTGCTGCACCCAGACTCCCCTCTATCCAGCCTGCTGCACCCAGACTCCCCTCTGCCCAGCCTGCTGCATCCAGCTCCCCTCTACCCAGCCTGCTGCATGCAGACTCCCCTCTACCCAGCCTGCTGCATCCAGCTCCCCTCTACCCAGCCTGCTGCACCCAGCTCCCCTCTACCCAGCCTGCTGCACCCAGCTCCCCTCTACCCAGCCTGCTGCACCCAGACTCCCCTCTACCCAGCCTGCTGCACCCAGACTCCCCTCTACCCAGCCTGCTGCATCCAGACTCCCCTCTGCCCAGCCTGCTGCACCCAGCTCCCCTCTACCCAGCCTGCTGCATCCAGACTCCCCTCTACCCAGCCTGCTGCATCCAGACTCCCCTCTACCCAGCCTGCTGCATCCAGACTCCCCTCTACCCAGCCTGCTGCACCCAGACTCCCCTCTACCCAGCCTCACCCAGCCCCCCTCTGCCCAGCTTCACCCAGCCCCCCTCTGCCCAGCCTCACCCAGCCCCCCTCTGCCCCTGAGGGGCCGGAGCTCAGAGAGAGCTGTCAGCACACTCACAGCCCTCCTTCACGTCCCACCCCCCACATCAGAGTGAGCTCCAGCCCTGACCAGTGTGTGTCCCCATCCCGGCCCCTCCTCATCCGTCTCTCTGAAGGCCTACGAGCCAGGCCACGGTGAAGGACATTGGGCTGCGGCTCAAGGCTGACCCTGCCTGGAGGTCAGTTAGATCAGGCAGATATCCGTGGTGAGACTTGGGCTTTGTTGCTGTTGTGTCGCACCCAGACCCCCCCCCATGTCTGTGTTGGCTGCTTTGATAGAAGGGCCTTAGAGCTTAAAAGTGCGTGGTGATCATATTGAACGCAATTAAAAGGGAGTTGGAGAGAAAGACAAAGAACGACTTGTGCATATGTGTGTGCGTGTGTTTGTGTGAGAGAAAGGAGAGTGAGAGATGGCTGGAGAGAGCGAGAGAGCAATAAGAGAAACGGAGAGTGGGAGAGATAAAAGATAGTGTGGGGGAGAGAGAGAGCAAGAAAGAGCGAGAAAGATAGAGTGGGACAGAGAGGAAGATGGGCCTGTAGGATGCTAGCTACACTGCTAGATGTTAGATTCTAACACCAACACTACTGTGCAAAAGTTGCACCTAAGATTTTTCACAGAAAATGTTCTTAAATATAGATTTTTTTTGTCTACTGTATTGTGCTGCAGAACATGTTTCTGTGATTGTTTTTGCTTTATAATGTCTTATCGTTGCAGTCATCTAAATGTACTTTTGCTTATCATTTCAAAATAATTTGTGCCTAATACTTTTGCTCAGTACTGTGTGTAAGTGTGTGTGCTGTCCACACAATCCAGTATGTCTATGTCACAGTCTCTCTTCTCTCGAATGAATATGAGTTATACTGTACTGTACTGTGTCTAAGTGTGTCTCCAATCTCTCCCCATATCATCCCCGCAGCCCCCTCCCCCACGCCCCCCTCCCTCCTCTGGCTCTGAGCCCAGACTATCTCTCTCCTCCTGATGACTCGACTGATGGCAGCACCAGGGAGGGGGTCTCCCTGGCGTGGGCTGAAACATAGATTCACCTCTCTCTCTCACTCTCTCTCTCTACCTGTACCTCTCTATCTCTCTCTCTACCTGTCACTCTTTCTCTCTTTCTCTACCTGTCTCTCTCTCTCTATCTCTCTCTTTCTACCTCTCTCTCTCTCTCTCTCTCTCTCTCTCTACCTGTACCTCTCTCAGCAGACATCAATCCTCAGCCAGCCAGACAGGAGGGAAGAGATCTGGTCTGGGGCGAGTGATCTGGTCTGGGGAGAGTGATCTGGTCTGGGGAGAGTGATCTGTTCTGGGGCGAGTGATCTGGTCTGGGGCGAGTGATCTGGTCTGGGGAGAGTGATCTGGTCTGGGGAGAGTGATCTGGTCTGGGGGAGGTGATCTGGTCTGAGGAGAGTGATCTGGTCTGGGGAGAGTGATCTGGTCTGGGGGAGGTGATCTGGTCTGGGGAGAGTGATCTGGTCTGGGGAGAGTGATCTGGTCTGGGGAGAGTGATCTGGTCTGGGGGAGGTGATCTGTTATTGTGTAAACAAGATAGGAGAGGAAAAGGAAATCTATGAAACCTTTGAGGACGATGTGTGTGGCAAACAGTCAGTTAAAATGCCCCCGACTCCTTCAAGCCGCCATTTTGTCTGTGTTCAATTTGGGCAGTGTGGCTGAGCTGAGTATTACTATAAGATGTCAGCATTGCAGCACCATATTGTTGGGTTTAGAGGTGCAAACTGATATGTGACCTGACAGGCTGAGAGAGGAGGGGCTGGGGGGTGTAGGGGAGGGGTGTAGAGGAGGGGGCTGGGGGGTGTAGGGGAGGGGGCTGGGGGGTGTAGGGGAGGGGGCTGGGGGGGAGAGAGGGAGAGGGGCTAGGACGGATGTGCGGGGTGGGGTGTAGGGAGAGGGTTGTCAGGGAGGGGGCTGAGGGGTGTAGGAGGGCTGTAGGGGGGGAGTATAGGGGGGTGTAGGGGAGGGTGTAGAGTGGAGGGGCTAGGGGTGTCGGGGAGGGTGATAGACGGAGGGGCCTGGGGGGGATGTAAGGGAGAGGGCTGGGGGTGGAGAGGAGGTGTAGAGGAAGGGGCTGGGGGTGTAGGGGGGGCTAGGGGTGAGGGCTAGGCGGGCTGGCGGGGGTGTACTGAGATGGGGCCGCTAGGTGGAGGGGGCTGGGCGAGTGTAGGGAGGGGTGTAGGGGACGGGCTGGGGAGTGAGGGAGAGTGTAGGGCAGGGGCTAGGGTTCGGGAGGGGTGTTAGGGGAGGGGGCTGGGGGTATGTGAGAGCGAGGGTTAGAGGAGTGCGGTTATAGTGCAGGGCGTGTAAGAGGATCGGGTGTATAGGAGGGCGTGTAGAGGGATGGGCTGTATCGGAGGGCTGATAAGAGGAGGGGTCTAGGAGGGGTGTGTGGGGGTGGGGGGGTTGGAGGGGAGTGCGGCTGGGGTCTGGGGCGGTGTGGAAAGGAGGTCATTGATAGGAGGTTGTTTAAGGAGGAGGTGTGATGGGCCAGCTGAGCGGCTGGGGGTGGGTGAGAGCAGAGGTCTGGGAGGTGGGCAGGAGGGTGTATAGGAGGTCCTGTAGAGAGGCGTGGTATAGGAGGGGGCTGGGCGGGGTGCGAGAGGAGGGGGCTGGGGTTGGACGGCAGGAGGGTGCTATCAGGCAGGGCGCTCTCCGAGTGTGCCGCGTGTATAGGAGGTGTAAATGAGCGAGCGGCGGGTTATAGGCGGGGATGATATAGGAGGGGTGGGGTGGGTGCTTTAGAATGGTGGGTGGTTGGTGGGAGGAGCGGTGTGTATGGAGGGTGGATGAGGAGGGTTGTAGGAGGCAGGGTGGATATGGAGGGGGTGTAAGACGGAAGTGTGTTAGGAGCTATGGGGTTGTAGCAGGGTGCGGCATAGGGGGTGCTAGATAGAAGGGCCGTGTATTATTAGCCGGGCGTGGAAAGAGGGGCCTCGCGATGCGGAGCCTAGGTCAGGTCCAACCAGTGCTTCGTGTCACAATTCAGTGACGTCATCGCGTGCGTGAGCTTGTTTTAGCACAACCCTGCTGTGTCTCAGCTGATTACCTCTCCCAAACAACAAACAAACTCTGACCTCCATCCTCCCACTTCACACAAACCAGACCAGAGAGACACCTTCGATGTGACGGATGCGTCGTTATTCAGCAAACGGACAGCTCACAGTACGGGCAGATTCACCAACGGTCCTAATCGTCCCTTTCCTACCCATGCATCAGTGTGATGCCTTTCATTCCTGTTGTCGCAACTTTACATATCTGATGTCTCTAGTGTATCTGAGCGCACTTAAGGGAAGGTTCTTCCTCCGGATAGTCTAATGCCTAGCTTCAAACTGGATTGTTCCGCGTGTGCCCAGATCGTCACGACTGGTTAGCGAACTATGGGACTCGTCTGGCAAGGCCATGTATCGTTCCGATGGAGGAGGATCCGTGACCTGTAAGCTCCTTTATCATGACTAGTACTGACGCTGACTTGTGGCTCTTGTATTGTCTCGAGAGACGTTCATCCACAATATTAGACCTGCTGGGGATTCCAATTATAACCATATCGCTACCATCGCAGCTATTCTCAGACAGAGCACACAGTGCCCCTTGTGATGTGTGTGTTTGTGTTGTGCGTATTTGTGTTGGTGTGTATGTGTGTGTGTGTGTTGTTATATGCTGGATGTGTGTGTGTGTATATGTGTGGTGTGTGTGTATATGTGTGTTGTTTGTTGTGTGCAGGTTGACGCGATGTGCGTTAGGATTCTAGGGAAGCCCTGTAATAGATAAACATCCTGGAATACTACATTTACGAAAGCAAGCTTCTGTCCTTTGAAGGCGCTACAGTTTTGAGCGTTGGGCTGTTTTTAGGGTGCTACAGTGCAGCTGTTATCCCCTGGCTCACGGCCCTCATTCTCCTCTCATTTAAAACTAAAACCCGAAGGTAGTGAAGCTCTGACCTCGGTTGACACCACTACTGCTTTAGATCTGGAACTGATATCTCTAAGCATTCTAACTCTAACCGTCTCGCCGTCTGTGATCTCGGCGTTGAGGTTGGCGTGGAATGCTGAGCCACGGTCGGACGGAAGGTTTAGTACGCGCTTGACGCAGCCCCGAAGCGTTGTTCGGTTTGGTTTCTGTCAACTCAGCTGTCACTGTTGTTGTGAAGCGTCAAGAACCTCTCTGGTTGTCATGGTCCGTTAAGCAGGATTGAGAGACACACGTCTCGGGTAAGGCCCTCTGGGCGCAAGCGAAACCGGCGCGACTCCACGAGACACACTCCCTGAAACTCTCGCGGGTGTTCCACCGATGTTTGTCCAGCGCGTTTCGGAATAACCAGCCCAGCTGATTCGACAACCAACATTGGTGAATCATCAGTTTCCGAAGCTGCGACCGGCTGCGACCCCCGGGGCGAAGGCCAGTACCTTCATCTTTGACTCCGGTGCGTTTGGGGCGAGGCAACCTAACAGTTCGAGAGCGCAGGCCATCGTGGCCAGCGCCTGCACCATACGCGTGATCCCTGCGCCCGGCCGCGCGGACCCCTGTAACGTTAGAACCCTGCCCCGGCGTGATGACCAGACAGCGGCGGTGCTCTGGACCTTTCAGTAACCTCTCACACCTTTTCATTTTACTTTAATTTTTGAGCGCACATTTGGTTGTTTCTTCTTTTGATGTTCTGGCTTTAGTCTCCGCCGCTCCTTTGTTGGCTTGGGGAACAGAGAGAGAGAGAAGAGAGGGAGAGAGAGAGAGGAGAGAGAAAGAAAGAGGGAAGAGGGAGGAAGGAGAGATGAGCCAAAACGAACACTTTGGGGTAGTGAGCGGGAGTATGGGGGTGGTTTCGTGTCGACGGGAGCGCTGAGAACGCTTGTGCGTTCTGTGTTTTGAGGAAGGTGGTTATTGGCTTCTAAAGGTCATTCATGCTATGTAAGTGTGCACCTATCTGTGTGTGTGTAGTGTGTGTGGGTGGATGTGTGTGTGAGTGTGTGTTTGTATGTAGAGAGAGTGTGTGTAGTGTTGGGGGTATGGAGATGTGTGTGTGTGTAATGGGTAGATGTTGTCTATGTTAAGTGGTGTTTGTGTGTGTGATGTGATGTGTGTGTGCGTATGCTAATTGTGTGTTGATTCGATAGATGTTGTACCTACTGTAGATGTGCTGTGTGTTGTCCGTTGGTCGATGTGTGTGTGTTGGGTAGATGTTTGTGTTATGTAGTGTGTGTCTATGTAGATGTGTGTGTCTGCATCCATGAATGTGAGTGTACGTGAGTGTGTGTTAGAGACTGTGTGTGTGTGTTTGTAGATGTGTGTGTGTCTGGTGAGGTGTGTGTGTGTGTAGTTTCCAAGCTGCAGTGCTTTACTGTTTACGACGCTGCAGTTGCCAATTCAGTCAGTTGAGACCAGCTTCCAGCCATTTCTTTCTTTCTCTCTCTCTTCCCCTCTCTCCCGTCTTCCTCCTCTTCTCCTCCCTTTCTCTCCTTCACCTCCCCCCCCCCTCCCCCTCCCCCCGTCCCCCCTCCCCCACACCTCACTCATCTCTTCTTTCCCTTCTCCCTCCTCTTCTCATCGTTCACCTCCTTGGTTCCTCTATCACTCCTCCCTGCCTCCCTTTCCTTCCCCTTCTGCTATGATCCCAGTGCTCTAGCTACAGTAGTTCACCTCAAGCCTGTCTTGCAGATCACTGACAACATGTACCTGACAACATGCACTAGACAACATGTATCAGATAACAGACAGCATGTACCTGATAACATGTACCAGACAACATGTACCAGACAACATGTACCTGATA
>BROE01000018.1:17553552-17611032 GCA_036571765.1 Plecoglossus altivelis
CAAGCTGCCGCTGGACGGCAACCGACTCATTTGACTCCAGTGCGTTGGAGCAGGGAAACATCCGGAACAGCCAGGACATTGAGACCTGAACACAATCGGACTGGACTGAACGTAGAACCCTCCCCCGGGCCTGTGTGGACCAGACAGGGCGTGTTCTGGACCCTTTCAGAACCTCTCAACCTTCATTTTTACCTTTTAATTTTGAGCGCACTTTATTGGCTGTCTTCTTGATGTCTGCTGTAAGGTCCTCCAGCTCCTGCTTGGTCTCTGGGGAACAGAGAGAGAGAGAGAGAGAGGGAGGAGAGAGGAGAGGAGAGAGAGAGAAAAGAGAAGGGAGAGGGAGAGAGAGGAGAGATGAGACACAAAACGAAAACACTTTGGGGAGATGAGCGGGGACTAAGGGGGGGTGTTCGTGTCAGACGGAGGCACTGAGAACGCTTGCGTTCGTGTGGAGGAAGGTGTGTTATTGCTTCTAGGTGCATCCATGCATGTACACGTGTGCACATTCCTGTGTGTGTGGTGTGTGTGTGGTGGTGTGTGTGTTGAGTGGTGGTGTGTAATGGTGATATTGTGCTGTGTGTGTGTATGGTAGATGTGTGTGTGTGTATGGTAGATGTGTGGTCTATGGTAGATGTGTGTGTGTGTGTGTGATGTGTGTGGTGTCTGATGGTAGTATGTGTGTGTGTGTATATGGTAGATGTGTGTTATGGTGATGTGTGTGTGTGTGTGTGTGGTGGATGTGTGTGTGTATGGTAGATGTGTGTGTGTGTATGGTAGATGTGTGTCTATGGTAGATTGTTGTGTGTGGTGTGTGGTGGATGTGTGGTGTCCTACTGGTAGAGTGTGTGTGTGTGGAAGAGGTGTGTGTGTGTGTAGTTCAGTGTGTGCTTGGTACTGGATTACGACCGTCAAGTGCTTACAGTCAGTGAGACAGCTTCAGGCCTTCTTTCTTTCTCTCTCTCCCTCTCTCCTCCTTCTCCTCTCTCTGCTCCCTCTCTCCTCCTTCCCTCCCTCCCTCCCTCCCTCCCCCCACTCACTCAATCTCTTTTCCTCCTCCTCCTCTCCTCTTCACTCCTTCGTTTCCTCTATCACTCTCCTGCTACTTTCCCTCCCTTCTCTATGAGCCCACCATGGCTCTAGCTACAGTAGTTCACCTCAAGCCTGTCTTGCAGATCACTGACAACATGTACCTGACAACATGTACCTGACAACATGCACTAGACAACATGTATCAGATAACAGACAGCATGTACCTGATAACATGTACCTGATAACATGTACCTGATAGCATGTACCTGATAACATGTACCTGATAACATGTACCTGATAACATGTACCTGATAACATGTACCTGATAACATGTACCTGACAACATGCACTAGACAACATGTATCAGATAACAGACAGCATGTACCTGATAACATGTACCTGATAGCATGTACCTGATAACATGTACCTGATAACATGTACCTGATAACATGTACCTGATAACATGTACCTGATAACATGTACCAGACAACATGTACCTGATAACATGTACCTGATAACATGTACCTGACAACATGTACCTGATAACAGACAACATGTACCAGACAACATGTACCTGATAACATGTACCTGATAACATGCACTAGACAACATGTATCAGATAACAGACAGCATGTACCTGATAACATGTACCTGATAGCATGTACCTGACAACATGTACCTGATAACAGACAACATGTACCTGATAACAATTACCAGACAACATGTACCTGATAACATGTACCTGATAACATGTACCTGATAACATGTACCTGATAACATGTACCTGATAACATGTACCAGACAACATGTACCTGATAACATGTACCTGATAACATGTACCTGACAACATGTACCTGATAGCATGTACCTGATAACATGTACCTGATAGCATGTACCTGATAACATGTACCTGATAGCATGTACCTGATAACATGTACCTGATAGCATGTACCTGATAACATGTACCTGATAGCATGTACCTGATAACATGTACCTGATAGCATGTACCTGATAACATGTACCTGATAGCATGTACCTGATAACATGTACCTGATAGCATGTACCTGATAACATGTACCTGATAGCATGTACCTGATAACATGTACCTGATAGCATGTACCTGATAACATGTACCTGATAGCATGTACCTGATAACATGTACCAGACAACATGTACCTGATAACATGTACCTGATAACATGTACCAGACAACATGTACCAGACAACATGTACCTGATAACATGTACCTGATAACATGTACCAGACAACATGTACCTGATAACATGTACCTGATAACATGTACCTGATAACATGTACCAGACAACATGTACCTGATAACATGTACCTGATAACATGTACCTGACAACATGTACCTGATAGCATGTACCTGATAACATGTACCTGATAGCATGTACCTGATAACATGTACCTGACAACATGTACCTGATAACATGTACCTGATAACATGTACCAGACAACATGTACCTGATAACATGTATCAGACAACATGTACCTGATAACATGTACCTGACAACATGTACCTGATAACATGTACCTGACAACATGTACCAGTCAACATGTACCAGACAACATGTACCAGACAACATGTACCTGATAACATGTACCTGACAAAGTGTATCAGACAACATGTTGCTAGCTGGTAATACAAAACCAGAAGTATAATCAGTTAAATGACCAATCGAATGTGTCCACCTGTTGTCAAATATGATACGAGTTTATCACTAGTTTTTTGCCACCCTTGTTCTAACTTGGCAGGATGACCGTTTGGTAGAGAACACGTGTTTCCATAGCTACACAGGTTAGGTCTGAGGGTGTTGTCGTGGAAACCTAAAGACAGGATCAGTCCAGGACTCAGGAAACGTCGGATCAGCTGCCAGATACAGTTACATGTCCAGGCAGAATCTCACCAACAGCCTCGATTGATAGTCTAAGAGAATTATACATAGGAGGATATACAACTGTTGGTCGATTCCATTTCACTCATTCTTACATTGCTGTATAGATTTGTTCTAGTGGATAAGTAGCTCGTATAGGTTAGGACTAGAATAGGTAGACAGATGGTGCTGATGAACAGGATCTAACTCCACAGATGGTCTGTACTTGCTTCAAATGGCTCAACTTTCAACTTGAACAACTCAACACACACCTCCGACAGACACTTGAGAAACAACACACGCACAGAAACAAACGTATCGTCTTCTAATTTTATCCACACATTAGGATATTAAATTACAGACATCACAGTTGAGTCAATTACTTCCCAAAGTAGTGAATCAGCATTGAAGGCATTTTCATTTGGGTACATGTGACGGGTGTATGTCTAGAGGCAATTAGTGCTAATCATCATGTAATTAAGAGGCTAATTCAGTATAATTCCTAGCTAGCTGTTGTCAACAAACAGACCACGCAGTATTGGGTTGTTTCTGGTATTTAACAGGTTAACAACGTTATGCGTATCCTGTTTTAGCAGGAAGTGTTATTGTGTGGATGTTAAAGGTATCCTGTTTTAGCAGGAAGTGTTATTGTGTGGATGTTAAATGTATCCTGTTTTAGCAGGAAGTGTTATTGTGTGGATGTTAAAGGTATCCTGTTTTAGCAGGAAGTCCGACCGCGAGTATATTAAAGGGGCGGTGTGCAAACATTGGGGCCTTTGCATTGTGCCTGTCCATCGATTCTTCAAAAACAAGACATATCCTATGTCACTGAACTGGCAACTCATATTTACGCAGAGCATCGCCTCCGTACAGGTCAACACCACTACCTGAGACTAGCACCTGCAACACAATCTATAACAGTCCAGCCATAACTACACCAGCACAATCTATAACAGTCCTGCCATAACTACACCAGCACAATCTATAACAGTCCTGCCATAACTACACCAGCACAATCTATAACAGTCCAGCCATAACTACACCAGCACAATCTATAACAGTCCAGCCATAACTACCAGCACAATCTAAAACAGTCCAGCCATAGCTACCAGCACAATCTATAACAGTCCAGCCATAACTACCAGCACAATCTATAACAGTCCAGCCATAACTACCACCAGCACAATCTATAACAGTCCTGCCATAACTACCAGCACAATCTATAACAGTCCTGCCATAACTACACAAGCTAATGGGTGCCACAAATGTTAGTGGGGCCCTCCCCATCTTGGTTATGTGTGTTTTTAAAATCAAAACATTTAAAATCTTAGCTTTAAGAGGCCCCTGTCCTCATTGGAGGCCCCTGGTAGTCAGCACTATTAAACACCCCTGTACATCTCTCTCAGTTCTCCAGACTTTTTATATTAATAGATTTTTGCTTTTTGAGACGAGCACTCAGTTACCTATGTAAACAATCGTGCGTCAAATAAACCTATAAAGAACTTCAACTGCAGATCTGGGCTCTAGGCCTGTAAGCTGTACTTGGAGCCTGGGTCTATTGATTCAGTTCAGCTTTTGGACTTGGGGATTGTCCAGTTTAAAAGGTCTGGACTATTGTAACGATTGATTTCCGTAGAACCTTCAAATTTAGAAGACATCCTTGGGATTTCCATCTAGCTTTGCATCATTTGGACGAGAGAGAGAGAGGGAGAGAGAGAAAGAGGGAGACAAAGAGAGAGAGAAAGAGAAAGGGAGAGAGAAAGAGAGAGAGAGGGAGAGAGAAAGAGAGAGAGTAAGAGAGAGAGAGGGAGAGAGAAAGAGAGAGAGAAAGAGAGAGGGAGAGAGAGAAAGAGAGAGGGAGAGAGAAAGGGAGAGAGAAAGAGAGTTAGAGAGAGAAGGAGAGAGAGAAAGAGAGAGAGAAAGAGTTAGAGAGAGAGAGGGAGAGAGAGAGAAAATAGTTATAGAAAGAGATAAAGAGTTTCCTTTGTGTCGCTTTGACAAACCTACTATGATAGTAGACCGTACCATTCACAATTCATTTGAAAATATCTCATTAGAAGCTGAATAACCACTGCCTACAA
Organism: Plecoglossus altivelis; assembly: GCA_036571765.1. Classification (NCBI taxonomy): domain Eukaryota; kingdom Metazoa; phylum Chordata; class Actinopteri; order Osmeriformes; family Plecoglossidae; genus Plecoglossus; species Plecoglossus altivelis. The sequence goes on from BROE01000018.1 coordinate 17,558,557, forward strand.
AATCACTTCGGATGGATTCTTGTGAGGAGGCATTCGCGTTGCAGCCTACATGTACCAGCATGCATTATTCAACAGCTACATTAAGATGCATTTTAAATTGTTCTACAGAGCATCCACATGTTTTAAATATATAAAGGTACAATTCAGACTGTGTGGAACACTAGTTCAATAATTAATTGAATGTTATGGACAAAATATTACTTATAATTTCATTATATGAAGTGAATTAATAATAATTAATAAATACAATACGTTAAAACCAGAAATCAACAATACACAGCACAGGACAACACAAGTACTGGTGAACTAGTTAACCAGTTAACCAGTAACGACTTAACTCACTCACGAACACTCATCGTCATTAACTAGTCCGCAGAGACGACTTCTTCACGAGGCATGCATGGAAAGACGAAGGGTGTAGACACAAGAAAGTAAACACACATAAAAGAATATAAAAAACAGCATTCTAATGACTGAATCACATAACAAAAACAGCATTCTAATGACTGAATCACATAACATAGGACATGAACATTAACGTGCAGAACATCACATATAATATGTTGAAATCAAAAGGCAGAAATAGCATGCAAAACACGATGCGAGGCTGGCGCAGCATGCATAATACAGCGCACGTGAAACGGAGCATCATTCTGAAGAATTCCGTGATGGGGGGGAGAGCGTGCAGGGGTGAATCGACCCAGACTAGCGCCTGTCTGACTGAAGCGAGAGTCAGCCGTGAAAGTCGTTTGATGATGCCCTGGTGTTTGCGCCGAGAGATTCGGTTGAGTCACCGAAAACTGTTGGGGACATCTCATCTCTTCAAGCAGATCATTATAAAGAAGACATTTTCTGGATTAAATCTCTGGTTTTTCTCTTTCATGGTTTTACACCGGACGATAGAGGTAGTTTTGGTTTTAATGTGAAGTCAGATTTTAGAAGCTGTGGTTGTAGAACCATATGATTAAATTCATCTAACCCATCTGGTAAAAAAAAAATGCGGAGGATCATCATTTAATTTTGAAGAGAATATTGCAGTTTGATCATTACAGCTTGTCAAACGTTGATAGAGCACTGATGCTGCTCATGATGAATAGTAATGCATGTTGACTGATTTTAGCGGCCAATACAGGATCAAAAATTGATTGTTTATTTAATTTACGTAAATACATAAGTGAACTCATGCGTGGTTGTGTAGGACTATACACACTGACACGCGGTTTCAATTCGGTTCTACCTTTCTGTTCTATGGCTCTAAATGGGTTTTTCCACATCTGGGATTTAATAGTATAGAATTTAATACCTATATCTGGTATTTAATACCGCATCCGTTTCCTGAGCAGTGATATGTTCTGGTTTCTCGTTTGTTACTCCAGTTGGCGCTATCGCACAGTTGGAAAGCAAAATTGCCAAATGAAACTCCACAGTGTGAGCTAATAATAATAACTGGGTCAGTTCTATAGATGATGATTTACGGTACGTGTTCGGTTGTGTGTGCGTGAAACCGACAGAGCGGGCGCGATTGGGCGGGACTTACTTTCGTCAGGATTGGGCGCTGCCAAGATGGCGCTGTGCTGCTTCTTAACCTGTTCCACATCCTCGGACAGCTTCTCTATACAGCCCCGGATCTCTTCCACCTGCACAGGAAACATCAGCATATTAGCTTGCCTGCTGGACAATGTGTGTGTCTGTATGGGCGTGTGTCTGTGTGCGCTGGATGTTCCACACCCTGTAGGGTTTAAGTTGGCTGAGGCGCAGTTCTATGGGCGAATGTAAAGCCTTCTGTGTGACATTGCTTGCGAATCAGGCTACAGAAATACATTTGATTGGATTTGATCCAGGTTTCAAGTTTATTTACTTTAACTGTCGAAGCCAAGAACGCGTGTTTCCAGTTTCATCCTTATAATCGCACACTAGAAGCTTTTTTCAAATCTCCACCTGCGTTCTGGTTCTCACTGGCACAGCACAGGTTCTGTGTTGTGTGGGAGAACCAAGGAGAGCCAAGGCCTACAGAAACTGAGATCAGATGCTGAGTCATGGACTGGCAGGAGGAGCCAGCGGATTGGCTAGGAGGAAGAGCTAGAGGATTGGCTGTCAGGAGGAGCCAGAGGATTGGCTGTCAGGAGGAGTCAGAGGATTGGCTGTGTGACTGACAGAGACTACCCTGGGATGTTATCCCTGAGGCGGGCGCTGTGTCTGCTGTCGACTGGTTATGATAAGAACCTTTAGCTCTGTGTTCCCATGGTCGTCAGCTGCACCAGAGACACTGCTGGTTGGGTTAAGAAAACATCAAATCCTTTAGCATCATTGTCCTTCTGTTGATTCTGTGATGAGGGAGAGTAACATCATGCAGGGTCTAACTCTGCATTTGCAGACTTCTTTTAATGAGCAAACAGAATTTCTTCACTTGAGGATGAATAAAAAGTGTTTTCTAATCTACCATTTCCTTTATCTTTGATTCCATAAGCTGAACTGTAGATGTGGGGGTATTTCAGGGAAAACAGTGCGATGGAGTGCTGTGGTTGGCAACCAGGCTTTTGCTTAACTTGCAGAACAACAGCAGATATTTATTCCCCTGCTGCGCTCTGAGTCCTAGATCTCTGTCTGTGACAGTACCGCACAGCGCTTCCTCACCTCTCCTATCCAGGTCACATCAGCCACATCCTGGTGCAGACACGGTGACGAGGCAGGCTGCTCCACAGAGTCACTGGGGCTGTATAAGCCAGGGGAGGGGGGGGGTTCCAGTAACTATTACACTTAAAACCTAAACCAAGCTGTGCCCAAGTTCGTCTAATACACCTTCCGGATTCTGGAACTTTCCACCTGTGTTCTTGACATAAAGTCGAGCAAGTTGAGTTAAGGCCGACTCTGAAGGTGGAAGAAAGAACAGCTAAGCCAGATTTAATAACTACACTACCCAGCAGCCTTGCAGGGCAGGTGTTTAGAATTACAACCCTCCAGGGTCTTAAAACCCGCTGATTCACTCTCCTGCCTCGTGATCGTGCTGCAAAACCACAAAAAAAACCTTCATTGATTTGGCCAATGAGTGAGAGAGAGCTCACTTAGTTTCTCATCTTCCACGGTTGATTGAAAGGCAATTCAGCACCAACATTGGGGACAGATAGTCAGCTCATTGCTGCTCTAACAACCAATAGAGTCTACCCGGGTCCATAAAAAAGATATTACATAAGCCGTCTACTCCAAACTTTCCTTCAACAGCGAAGATGATAGAAGCATAGCCGATGACGCATCTCACTGTGTGAAATAGGTTCTTTCCGGAGAGCAGCGGTTAGTGGAAGCAGTCAGTAAAAGAACAGGTAGACGTGGTGAGCGCTGCGAGGTGGTGGAAGGCAGCAGGGGGTCCAGATGAACAGTACGGGTCTCCACAGTGCAACGCCTGTATTGCTGACAGCATTGAAGCACTGCAGTGGCGTTAGGGAGGGAGGGAAAGGTCAACGTTTCTGGTGTTCTGGACAAAAACAGCAGAAACCTGAGGGAAGGTCTGTGCTGCTGTGACGACCCCCAACACACACACACGCACACACACGCACACACACACACACACACACAGGGCCCACACACACACACAGAGCACACACGCACACGCACGCACACACACGCACACACACGCACACACACACAGGGCCCACACACACACACAGAGCACACACGCACACACACATACACACACGCACACACGCACACACACAGGGCACACACACACACACAGGGCACACACACATATACACACACGCACGCACACACACCCTCGCTCTCTCACACACGCATACACACACGCCTGCACGCACGCACACACACACACACACCCTCGATCTCTCTCATACACACACACCCTCGCTCTCATACACACACACACCCTCGCTCTCTCTCATACACACTCTCGCTCTCTCTCATACACACACACACATTCATGTTCTCTCTCTCTCACACACACTCTCTCTCACACACACTCTCTCACACACACACACACTCTCTCTCTCACACACACACTCTCTCACACACACATGTACTGTCTCTCTCTCTTTCTCTCTCCATCCCTTTATCTCCTTTTCTATCACACTATTCCCGCTACTGGTTCACCAATTAGTATGCAAATCACTACAGTTTCCTCTGTTGGAACACACCAAACTGGGTTCTGCTCTATTTGCATGGTTAGCTCCTCCCCCACGCCTCACAGCACATGTCCTTGGTACATGGGCACAGGCTGTAGGACATTTACAGTGACATCCTCTGGTTCAATCCTACCCAAAACTCTCCAAGTAGCACAGGTCAGTATTCGTACAGTTTGTATAGTTTGTATCTTTTTTAGTTTATGTATAGGGGAAATTGTTATATTTATTTTAAATTGATTGTTGTTTGCCCGTACTGTTGTATGTCTGTACTTCTGTAGCACCGTGGCTCTGTGAGGCACGACATTTCGTTCCACTGTATGCCCCCGCATGTAGCGGAATGACAATAAAGCACAACTTGAACTTGAACTTGAGGTCCGCCATGTCAATGTGCTGAAACTCAAGGGAACCCAGTCAGATGTCAGCCGGTACGAAACGTTCTCCTACCAGGAAGTCACAGTCTGTCTCCTCAAGGTCATCTTAAACGGAACGCTGGATCCGTAATAACTTGTCAATAAACCGGTTGATTTAATGGCAAGATTGTTTCCTGTGTGGTATGTTGTTCTTAAGCCTGCCTAGCATCCTGCAATAACTGATGTAAGCAGGGAACGATGACTCCATGTTAAAACGATTCCAGCTCGTTAAAAGCAGTTCACGTCCTCAAACATGATGTCATCGGCAGCTGTTAGCTTCCTGTTATAAAAGTCAATGTTGTTCTCTGACGTGGGTACCGCTTACCTGTTCGAAGAACTCATCCATGAAGTGATCTCGGTCCACCTGAACCACCTCTTCATCATCATCGCTGTCCTTAGCCTGAAGAGGAGGAGAGAAGGAGAAGGGGACAGCGTTAAACTCCGCCCACACGTCACCTTGGTTACGGTTACGAACTCTGTTTACATGCTGTCTCAACATGGCGTCCTGTGTACACTATAGATAAGGCGGAGAGCATCGGGTACACACAGTGGTGGACAGTTTAAGTCAGAGAGGGTGTAGAACAAAATGGTTGTTGTATATCACAGTATTGTGGAGGAGAAGGGAGTTGGATCGTAACAGGAGGTGGTTGGGGTGCAGGCAGTCACACTGGATGATGTGTTGGTACTGTAGACAGTCACACTGGATGATGCATTTGGAAAGACCCCGGAGGAAACGTCTGGTTGACCCCAACGTCACACGCACAGCAGGCCGTCATCGCCATGAAGCAGCACTCGCTTCATCACTGACCAGAGGAAGGTCAGGAGAGAGAGAGACATAAAGAGACAGAGAGAGAGAGAGAGTGAGACAGAGAGAGAGAGAGAGATGGAGAGAGACAGAGAGAGAGAGAGACGGAGAGAGAGAGAGAGACTAGACTGGTCTGAGGTAGACCCTCTAGTAGACTGGTCAGAGGTAGACCCTCTAGTAGTCTGGTCTGACTGGCCCTCTAGTAGACTGGTCTGAGGTAGACCCTCTAGTAGACTGGTCAGAGGTAGACCCTCTAGTAGACTGGTCTGACTGGCCGTCTAGTAGACTGGTCTGAGGTAGACCCTCTAGTAGACTGGTCTGACTGACCCTCTAGTAGACTGGTCTGAGGTAGACCCTCTAGTAGACTGGACTGACTGACTGTCTAGTAGACTGGTCTGACTGACCCCCTCTTAGACTGGTCTGGGGCTTGGAGCCATATTCTCCTCACCTACAAGGAGTTGACTATGACACAACACAAGAATTGAACGCAAGCATCATAAACAACCGCCACTGCTTCCGACTGCGAGGTCGTACAAGGTCTGAAACAGCCATTTCATTATTTGTCCACGCATACAAGATCGTGAACAAGCAGAAATTGAGCTGTCATCTGTTGGCAAACAGAGGAATTTCTAAAATGGCAGCCGCACTGTGGGACTGCAGCTCATATGTTCAGCCCCTCGCCGTCGTGTCTGCTGGCCAGATGGGAGGAGAGCTGTGTCCTTCCAGCATCCTGTCAGACGCCAGGCGGGACCAGGCTGAAGGAGAGGACGGAGGGGACGGAGGGGGGGGGGTGGAGAGAGAGGAGGAGCGGGGTGGAGAGAGAGGAGGAGCGGGGTGGAGAGAGAGGAGGAGCGGGGTGGAGAGAGAGGAGGAGCGGGGAGGGGAAGAGCAGAGCGGGGTGGAGAGAATGGAGGAGCAGGGTGGAGAGAGAGGAGGAGCGGGGAGGGGAAGAGTGGAGCTTTGCCTAAAGATGCAGGCACCGCTGGGTGTGGAACTAGAGTGCTGCAGTCATGATGGTAACAGACAGTTAACCCTTAGCTGCCTTCCGTCGTCAGCAAGACGCTCAGCGAGACGCTCCTCCAGGCTGCAAACTAGTGTCCTGTGGATGCCCTGGATCCCTGCTCCTGCCAACCCCACAGCAACACCCCCTCCACCCCCACCCAGACTACCAACCCTGCAGCTTCCCCTCCACCCCCACCCAGACTACCACCCCTGTAGCAACACTCCCCTCCACCCACCCAGACTACCACCCCTGTAGCCACACTTCCCCTCCACCCCACCACACTGCAGACGGCAGGCTGGGCCCTTGGCCTACCTCCCTCCCCAGGACACGCTCATGTCAGCCAGCCGTCTGTGGGAGAAGCAGCCCCAGTCAAACCTCGGTGGCAGCATCCACATCCACACGCACAACTACCATGACGTCTGACACACCGGCTCCAGAACAGAAGACGGTGTTTTGGTCAAGAGTTTGTACGTGACGTGTCGTGAAATGGAATAATCTCAAAGGAGTATTATCCTGTAACTTGAGACAAATCCCTCTCGCGTGCAAACGAGAATCTTTGAACACCGAATACAGAGCGGCCGCTCTCTGTACGGCTAGCCTCACGCGTGAACTCTGGGTAGCTCTCTGCTCTCTCTCTGTACGGCTAGCCTCACGCGTGAACTCTGGGTAGCTCTCTGCTCTCTCTCTGTGCGGCTAGCTTCGCGCATGAACTCTGGGTAGCTCTCCATTCGCTCTCTGTACGGCTAGCCTCTAACGTGAACTCTGGGTAGCTCTCTGCTCTCTCTCTGTGCGGCTAGCCTCGCGCATGAACTCTGGGTAGCTCTCTGCTCTCTCTCTGTACGGCTAGCCTCGCGCATGAACTCTGGGTAGCTCTCTGCTCTCTCTCTGTACGGCTAGCCTCGCGCGTGAACTCTGTGGGTAGCTCTCTGCTCTCTCTCTCTGTGATGTGTGACGGAGCCAGGATCCTCTTAAGAAGAGGGGAGTAGTCTTGCGTGGCCACGCAAACGCCCAAGCGAGAGAACCGTACGATGTTCAATCAGAATCACAAAGCGGGCGCTGCTGCCACTGGAAGCGTGTTCCCTCTGCCAGACGAGGCTCATGTTGGGTCACACCGAGCTGCTTTCCTATCAGGGGCCACGGTTCTGGAACAGCCCTTCATCTGCATGTGTGGGACTGAGAATGAAGCTCCCAGACTGAAGCCTGCGTAGTACCAGGGTGTGTTCGGTACTTCTACAGCAGCGCTGTATCAAGTCAGGCCCCTCAGGACACTCTGTCCTGCGTGGTTGAGATGTTTCAATGCTCTCCAGCACGCCTGGTGGACATGACGCCTGATGAAAACACACAGAAGCTCGGCAGAAACGTGGGGACGACCCACGTCACTTCATTTGAAGCAGGTATGCTGGAACAGGAGGAGCTGGATTACTTCTTAATAGTGTCAAACTGGAAAACATGGTGACTGAGATGGTGTAATCTAAACGTAGCATGGGGGGGGATGTTGGGTCACACCGAGCTGCTTTCCTATCAGGGGCCACGGTTCTGGAACAGCCCTTCATCTGCATGTGTGGGACTGAGAATGAAGCTCCCAGACTGAAGCCTGCGTAGTACCAGGGTGTGTTCGGTACTTCTACAGCAGCGCTGTATCAAGTCAGGCCCCTCAGGACACTCTGTCCTGCGTGGTTGAGATGTTTCAATGCTCTCCAGCACGCCTGGTGGACATGACGCCTGATGAAAACACACAGAAGCTCGGCAGAAACGTGGGGACGACCCACGTCACTTCATTTGAAGCAGGTATGCTGGAACAGGAGGAGCTGGATTACTTCTTAATAGTGTCAAACTGGAAAACATGGTGACTGAGATGGTGTAATCTAAACGAAGATGTGGGGGGGTTGAAGGGGGGGACAACTACGAAGTGGGGGGTGTGGCAGGGGTGGGACAACTGAGGGGGGGAAAACCAAGGGGGGGGGTTGAGGGGGGTTTAGGGGGGGTTGAAGGGGGGGTTGAGAGAGTGTTGGGTTAAGGGGGGACAACTGAGGGGGGGGTTGGAGGGGGGGGTGGTGGGTTGAGGGGGTACAACTGAATGTTTTAAAAGTGGAGACTTTCGTCACAGAAGCTTCTCTCCAGGTTTGCGGTTCCATCCTTTTATTCCTGAAGGTGCTGATGATAATCTGATGATAATCTGATGATAATCTGATGATAATCTGATGTCTTCCTCCCCTGAGGTACAATATTCTGTCCGTTTCCTCATCCGAAGCAGACCTGCTGTGTTCATCCACAGCTCGTTTGCAGCCTCAGCGCTGAAAGAGCCCCTGGTTGTACCAGGAATCATTATATTCGATTTATTACACTTCGAATCCTCCAATGTAACTGATAGGCTAAATCTGGATTAACTCTGCCATTTCTTGTTCACCAGCCACAAGGATTCACACCCACACAATCAAGCTCTGGTGTAGCAGAGGAGATGTGCTGGAGATTAAAACAAGCCTACACACGGACTAAAAGTACGACAGATGGAAGACGGACTCTAAGGAGAAAACCAGGGTGTCCCACTGAGATTAAAATCAGGCAATTTTCCAGAATATAATTCTTAAAATATTTCCCATTATTAGACCAATATCTCGTTTCGCTCTCTTCACCATATCTCGTATTGTCCTTCCACCGCCTTGTATTGAGAGGGTATCTTAGCGACATGCTAGAGGATCAATATTTCCATAAATAGCTTTAAGCAGACACCTTTGTTTGCAAGCAATCATCTCGCACCAGTCCCAGACTGTGTGTGTGTGTGAGCAAGTATGTTTATACGTGTATTATATGTGTTTGTGCTCTAACATAACAGAGCATAACCTGCATTATGTTTCATATATGTTCTATGTTTGCACTTCCCTCCCACAGTCAATTCTGTGCTTATTTATCTTGCATAGCGAATAAAACCAATTCAGATTCTGAGAGGCAGACATGCAAGCATCCAGTGTTTGTACACATTCAGCATGTACAGTATGTATCTTGGGGATTCTGTGAATACCTACTGCTCTAGTTACCAAACAGGTTCTCGTCAACCAAGACCTAATGTGAATGCATCACCACACGATTAAGACTCAACAGTGCTGTGTCTGCAATGCTTTTACAGTACAGCTAACATGTAACCACACTGCGTCCGCTGGTCTCACCTGTTAACAGACGTCTCACCTGTTAACAGACGTCTCACCTGTTAATAAAGCGTATGATGAGTCCTGTCAGAGAAAACAATCTGCTGTGGAGGAGGGAGGAGGAGTCTGTTTGACAGAGAACACAGGTCATTGGACGCCTGTCAGCGTTTCTCCGGCCTCAGTTGGGTTACGTACAGCAGAAGAGAGGCTATATTTATCTGCTTCCTAACCCCACCCAAACTCAGCAGTAACCCTCCGACATCCTCCAACCCTCCGCCCCCACCACCACCATGCACACTCACACACACACACACTCTCACACACACACTCTCTCTCTCACACACACACACACTCTCACACACACACTCTCTCTCACACACACACACACACACTCACACACACACACACTCTCACACACACACTCTCTCTTCTCACACACACAAACACACAAAAAAAAAAAACACACACACACACTGCTCTCTCTCACACACACACTCTCTCTCACACACACACACACACTCTCTCACACACACACGTGCTCTCTCACACACCACACACACACTCTCACACACTCTCTCACACATACGCACACACACATGTATATTCATACACACACACACTCCTCGCTCACACACACAGCACCACAACTCTCTCACAACACACACACCCCTCTCACACACGACACACTCTCTCTCACACACAGCGACACGCACTCTCTCTCTCACACACACACACACACACTCTCTGTCACACACACATGCACTCTCTCTCACACACACACACACACACTCTCACTCTCAGCACGACACGGCACACACTCTCTCTGCACACACACGACACACACACTCACAACACACCCTCACACACAACACACACAAAACCGCCCCCACACACACGAGAAACCCCCCCGGCCCCCAGCCCCCCCCCAACACACACGGAGGCCCACCCGCAAACCCACCCAACCCAAGCCCCCGCACCCCCAGGCAGCGACCAGCCCCCACCCCCACGCACGACAGGAGCCCCCCTGCCCCCAGCCCCCCAGCCCCTACGACGCACCAGAGCCCCACACCCACCCCCAGCCCGCCCCCCATCCACACACCAACAAAACACAGAGCCCCCCCACCCCTGCACACTCCACACCAACCCACCCCCCAGAAGCCCCCGCTCCCTACACACACAGAGCCCCTCCCACCCCCCCCCCGGCGCGCGCCACAGAGAGGCCCATGCGAGCATCTCCTTCGTGGCCTGCCTTGCCAGCAGGGCTCTGTTCCGCTGCGCCGCTTCTATCCAGCTCGGACCCTCCTGAGCCGTGGTTGACCTGCGGCCAGACAGGGAATGTGACGAACCGAGCCTATAGGGAGTGTTTGCCGGTGCATATTTATGGGAAGTTGCAACTAAAAAGCCCCCTTGGCCAACGACCCAGTGGCTTCCCGCCCCCGGTCATTGCACCGTAAACCTTAGTGCATGACGTCTGGACGTTTCTAGATCACCGGCCCAGACCATGTCCGCACAGCAAGGGTTCACACTTTGCTATACACGCGACCTGCAACGCACAGAGACATCTATCTGCATGGAGACATCTATCTGCATGGAGACATCTATCTGCATGGAGACATCTATCTGCATGGAGACATCTATCTGCATGGAGACATCTATCTGCATGGAGACATCTATCTGCATGGAGACATCTATCTGCATGGAGACATCTATCTGCATGGAGACATCTATCTGCATGGAGACATCTATCTGCATGGAGACATCTATCTGCATGGAGACATCTATCTGCATGGAGACATCTATCTGCATGGAGACATCTATCTGCATGGAGACATCTATCTGCATGGAGACATCTATCTGCATGGAGACATCTATCTGCATGGAGACATCTATCTGCATGGAGACATCTATCTGCATGGAGACATCTATCTGCATGGAGACATCTATCTGCATGGAGACATCTATCTGCATGGAGACATCTATCTGCATGGAGACATCTATCTGCATGGAGACATCTATCTGCATGGAGACATCTATCTGCATGGAGACATCTATCTGCATGGAGACATCTATCTGCATGGAGACATCTATCTGCATGGAGACATCTATCTGCATGGAGACATCTATCTGCATGGAGACATCTATCTGCATGGAGACATCTATCTGCATGGAGACATCTATCTGCATGGAGACATCTATCTGCATGGAGACATCTATCTGCATGGAGACATCTATCTGCATGGAGACATCTATCTGCATGGAGACATCTATCTGCATGGAGACATCTATCTGCACTAGAGACATCTATCTGTACTAGAGACATCTATCTACACTAGAGACATCTATCTGCACTAGAGACATCTATCTGTACTAGAGACATCTATCTGTACTAGAGACATCTATCTACACTAGAGACATCTATCTACACTAGAGACATCTATCTACACTAGAGACATCTATCTACACTAGAGACATCTATCTACACTAGAGACATCTATCTACACTAGAGACATCTATCTACACTAGAGACATCTATCTACACTAGAGACATCTATCTACACTAGAGACATCTATCTACACTAGAGACATCTATCTACACTAGAGACATCTATCTACACTAGAGACATCTATCTACACTAGAGACATCTATCTACACTAGAGACATCTATCTACACTAGAGACATCTATCTACACTAGAGACATCTATCTACACTAGAGACATCTATCTACACTAGAGACATCTATCTACACTAGAGACATCTATCTACACTAGAGACATCTATCTACACTAGAGACATCTATCTGCATGGAGACATCTATCTGCACTAGAGACATCTATCTGCACTAGAGACATCTATCTGCACTAGAGACATCTATCTGCACTAGAGACATCTATCTGTACTAGAGACATCTATCTGCACTAGAGACATCTATCTGCACTAGAGACATCTATCTGCACTAGAGACATCTATCTGCACTAGAGACATCTATCTACACTAGAGACATCTATCTACACTAGAGACATCTATCTACACTAGAGACATCTATCTACACTAGAGACATCTATCTACACTAGAGACATCTATCTACACTAGAGACATCTATCTACACTAGAGACATCTATCTACACTAGAGACATCTATCTACACTAGAGACATCTATCTGCACTAGAGACATCTATCTACACTAGAGACATCTATCTGCACTAGAGACATCTATCTGCACTAGAGACATCTATCTGCACTAGAGACATCTATCTGCACGGAGACATCTATCTGCACTAGAGACATCTATCTGCATGGAGACATCTATCTGCATGGAGACATCTATCTGCACGGAGACATCTATCTGCACTAGAGACATCTATCTGCACTGGAGACATCTATCTGCACTGGAGACATCTATCATCCAACTAGGAGAAACATCTATCTGCGACTAGAGACATCTATCCTTATAGAGACATCTAATTCTTACACTAGAGACATCTGTCCTGTGCACTAGAGACGTCTATTTGCGATGGAGAGAATCATATCTGTACTAGAACATCTATCTGCGTACAGAGACAGTGTCTATCTACGACTGAGAAGCATCTTATCTCAACAGAGACATCTAGTCCTGGTACTTAAGAGAACATGCGTAGGCCTGTGTACGATGAGGGAGGGGGACCCATCCTATCCCCGGTACACTAGGAGGACATCAGGATGCGACGGGCAAAACATAGAAGACATATAATCTGATATAGAGAAGACAACTATCTGACAACGGAAAAGCCTCTTATCTGCATATACTAGGAGACACTGCCCTTTGATGCCTTTCGATAGATGTACTAGAGAGCATCTAATCTCCGGCACGAAGAGACGAGTGCTCAAATAAAAATTACCATACACTGAGAGCCTACTATGGCCTATACTGCACTAGAGTACATTTGCGTGAATTCAGTGCGGGCCCATAGACCAACATCTATGCGTTTCTGTATATGAGACATCTTAATCCAGGATACCCCGGACGAGTGCGTAAGTGCCTGCCAACTAGAGACAAATCTACCATCTCTTTTTGTGCAACTAGAGACCAATTCTAAATCCTACTAGCTAGATAACACATTCTATCGTTTGCTGAGTGAGAGCAAAGCGGTGAGTGCGAAGTATGAGGGGCAACGCCCCCCCACGGTGTTTCACAGGCGGGACATCTATCTGCCACTAGAACAATTCTAGCTTACATATGAGACCCATCTATCTGCGACTAGCCGACATCTATTTTGCCACTAGAGAGGACATCTATCAGTTATCTAGAGAAATACTACCCCGGACTACTAGAGACATCCTATCCCATGTACTTAAGAGACAATCTATCAAACCCACTAGAGGGCACAAATCTCCTGCCGACCCGACATCCTATCGGTGGTACTTTACGAGACATCATATCATGCTAACATAAGAGAATCTATCTGTGACTAAGAGACATCTAATCTTGCGATAGAGGACATACTATCCTGCCCACTAGGATCACCATCTATTTCTTCTAATACTAGGCAAATATCATTCTATTGCGCTAGGCACTAGAGACATCCCTATCCCTGCCCACCTGAGACATCTATTCTGTACTAAGAGACGGCAGGTCTCATAGCTGCACGGAGAACACTGTCTGAGTCTTCTTACATTCACTAGAGAAACATCTATCCTGCCACTAGAGACATCATATCTAACAACTTAGAGCTACTATCTTATTTCGTGGTAGTACCTAGAGACCAGTCTATCTGCTTCACTAGAGACATCTATCTGCACTAGAGACATCTATCTGCACTAGAGACATCTATCTGTACTAGAGACATCTATCTACACTAGAGACATCTATCTGCACTAGAGACATCTATCTGCACTAGAGACATCTATCTACACTAGAGACATCTATCTACACTAGAGACATCTATCTACACTAGAGACATCTATCTACACTAGAGACATCTATCTACACTAGAGACATCTATCTGCACTAGAGACATCTATCTGCACTAGAGACATCTATCTGCACTAGAGACATCTATCTGCACTAGAGACATCTATCTGCACTAGAGACATCTATCTGCATGGAGACATCTATCTGCACTAGAGACATCTATCTGCACTAGAGACATCTATCTGCACTAGAGACATCTATCTGCACTAGAGACATCTATCTGCACTAGAGACATCTATCTGTACTAGAGACATCTATCTGTACTAGAGACATCTATCTACACTAGAGACATCTATCTACACTAGAGACATCTATCTACACTAGAGACATCTATCTACACTAGAGACATCTATCTACACTAGAGACATCTATCTACACTAGAGACATCTATCTACACTAGAGACATCTATCTACACTAGAGACATCTATCTACACTAGAGACATCTATCTACACTAGAGACATCTATCTACACTAGAGACATCTATCTACACTAGAGACATCTATCTACACTAGAGACATCTATCTACACTAGAGACATCTATCTACACTAGAGACATCTATCTACACTAGAGACATCTATCTACACTAGAGACATCTATCTGCACTAGAGACATCTATCTACACTAGAGACATCTATCTGCACTAGAGACATCTATCTGCATGGAGACATCTATCTACACTAGAGACATCTATCTGCACTAGAGAAATCTATCTACACTAGAGACATCTATCTACACTAGAGACATCTATCTACACTAGAGACATCTATCTACACTAGAGACATCTATCTGCACTAGAGACATCTATCTGCACTAGAGACATCTATCTGCACTAGAGACATCTATCTACACTAGAGACATCTATCTGCACTAGAGACATCTATCTGCACTAGAGACATCTATCTTCACAAAGACATCTATACTGCTCACGAAAATCGTCTGAAATATTTTGGGAACGCAAGGACATCGGTGTAGAAATAATTGGAATTCGTTCAAACAGCGTGCAGAGACTGAATACCAAGTAGTTAGAATGTGAGGGCCCAGTCGGTCATCGTACCACATGGTACGCTGGACAGACAGCTGAACAGCCTGGCTGGGTGTTCTCTGCGACCGAGTGTTCTCTAGAGGGAACCATTTTAACCGTGTTCCTTGGGGAACCCTGCTGTGGCTCAGAGCCCTGTTCTCTGCTGGCCTGTAACAGAACAGCCCATCCTGGTAACACGATCCTGCAGAGCCATCGAAAGGTTCTTCCCATCCCTGCGAGTGAAAATACCCCCGTCGCAAACAAACCTTTTGGAAAAGAGTTTGCCCAGGCCAAGCACACTCGAAACCAAACAAAAAAAAACTGTGGAAATCTTCGTCTTGAGTTCCAACCGGCGTGCCACGTTTGGCAGGCTAAGGGGGCGCCACACCCTTTCGTGGCTGAGCCGCCCTGCGCTAACGATTGGCCAGGTAAATGCGGGGCCCGATTGCGGCGGCGGGCTTCGGCATCGTGGGGCGTTGCGGCCCGGTTGGCAGGTGGTGGGGGAGAAGTATGGCACCGTGTGGCGTTGGCAGGTGTGGGGCCATGCAGTCCGGGGCGTTGGCAGGACAGTCCCAGCCTCCAGGATGGAATGGTGGGAGCCGTAAGGTTCGCCGTGGGGCAGGTGCGGGGCGTGACTGGAAGTTGGCCAGTAGGGGCCCTGTGTTTGCAGGTGGGGCCCGGGAGTGGCAGTCGGCCGTTGGCAGGGGTGGGTCAAGGCGCTGTTTCCCCCAAGAGACGGCAAGAGGGATCACGTGTGGCCCAGGCGACTGCCTTTGCTTGGGGCGCTAGTTCCTCGTCTGCGTGTTGTTTATTCCCCAGAGGGCTCGCGTCAGTCCTTCCCCAGCAGCGCCCCTCAATTCAAACGCTTCTGTTGTTCAGAGACATGTTTCACCGTAGAGCCCGATGCCGCCCACCAGGTGTGCTGCCTCAGAGGTGTGTCCACTCTTCCCACCAGGATGATGTGTTACAGAGAGGTGTGAATCAACAGGTGTTGTGTCGTTGCATTGTATACCAAAACCTGATTGGTATAGTAGTGGTGTAGATGACATATCACCAAGCGCAATATTTGACATAATGGAGGCCAGAATCATTGCCCAAGCTTACTAGTGTATGTACATATATTCACAGATGTGTGATGCTTTCCCCAGGAGGTGTGTGATCACAGTGGTGTTTTTAGAAAAGAGGACTTGTGGGAGTTGTGATGTTATTTGTTTTCACACCGCCCCACCAGCGGGTGTGGTGTGCGCCACTAGGTGTGTGGTTCATCAGGGGGGTGGCGTTGCGCTACTTCCAATGTTCGACAGGGTTTGTGGTTGTTTGCTGGATTCACTTCACCCCCACAGCTGTCAGAAGCTTCTGCCTTCAGAGCCTCTCAGGGAGGAAGGCGTTTCAGTCATGGTATATTTATGACAGATTCTCACCAGGTATCCAAGGCGCTGGCCCCCCGGTCTAATTCCATGCCCCCAAATACCATCAACATCTTTCTCCAGTGTCACCAGTCTTTAGTTAATCTTTGAACATACTAAGTATATAACTAGTCAGGTGTGAAGGGATTTTAAAGTTCTAAAAACATAATTTGTAATATTCTGCCCAAAGTGTGTGTGTGTGTACTTAACAATGTCTGTGTGTGTGTCTTGTGTGTGTTCTGGTGTGTGTGTGTGTCTGTTCGTGTGTAGAATTGTCTCATTGTTGTTTTGCTGTGTGTGTCTGTCTGTCTGTGTGTGTGTGTGTGTGTGTGTGTTATCCTGTCTGCTCCATGCTCGTGAGTTGTGGTGTGTGTGTGTAGGTCTGTCTGTTGCTGTTGACTTGTGTGTCCTTGTGTGTTTGTGTGTGGTGGTGCACATTAGATGTGTCTGTCTGTGTGTTGTGTGTGGAGTCTGTTCTAATTGGTTAGTGCTGATGTTGTGTGTTTGTGTCTGTCTGTGTAGTGTGTTGTGGTGTGTGTGTCTGCGTGTATAGTGTGTGTCGGCATGTGTAGTGTGTGTGTGTACACATGACTGCATGCGTGTGTGTGTACACTTATGTGTGCGTGTGTAAACCTATGTGTGTGTGTGTGTCTGTTCTGTGTGTCTGTGTGTGTGTGTAATCTGTCTTGTGTGTGTTGTGTCTGATGTGTGTTGGTGATGTTATCAGCCAACAACATGTGTCTGTCGATGTCTTCTCTGTGTTCTTTGTGTCTGTCTGTCTGTCTGTTGAGTATGTGATGTGCGTGGGAATCTGACCTCTGACGAGAAGATCTAACTTGACTGTGGTATGAGGTGTGTTGGAATTGAAAGCCATCATATTGCAACGCCACAAACATGTGAGAATTCTCACGCCAGAGAAAAATAACTGAACATATAGAACAGAACATTTCCATTTAAACCTTGGCAGTAATATTCTCAGCCTAAGTGTTCGTTATTCGCGCCCCCCCCCCACCCCCCCCCCTCAGACAGATACACTGAATCAAATGTAAGACCAAAGGAGCATTCTGAGTCTAGGCTTGCGTCTCTAGCTTGCTAAATGAGTCAAGAAATATTATAGAGTGCTGGTCAAATTCTTTATTCCAATTCGACGCCCGTGTCCAACCTCTTGCTTGTGTACAAACGTCAACCAGCCCTTACCTGGAGTGGATTGATGATGGACAGCTCTGGTACTTGTTGAGGACTGGAGGAAGAGCAGCAGGACGAGGAGAGCTTGCTGTGTTAGAAACATGGAGGAGCAGCAGTAGTATGAGAGTTTGGGTTGGCTGTGAGACTCGAGGAGAGGAATGAGAAGGGAAGAGCTTTGGTGCCTTGTAAGACTGAGGAGCCCAAGCAGTGTTGTGAGGAGGGAGACGGAGGAGGCGTTGGGTTGGCGTGTTAGTACCTGAGAAGCGCAAGCAGGAAAAAAAACGAGAGCTATGAGAGCTTGCGTGCTGCTGTTTAAGACCGAGCGCAGCAAGGCAAGAATAGAGGCGAGAGCTGGTGACCTGTTAGGATTCTGGAAAAGGGCCGGCAAGCAGCAGGAGAGGGAAGAGCTTGTGTTGCTAGGTTAGGTATCTGAACGAGGGCAGCAAAAAGAGATAGAGGATGACTTTGGTTTGTCTGTTTAGACTCATCCGGAGGTAGCAAGGAACGAGTAGGGAAGATCTTTTGGTGAACTGTAAAAGACTGGAAATGAGCATAGCAGGACGAGAGGGAGAGCTTCGCGTGCTGTTGAGGTACTGGTAGGAGCAGGAAAAAGAGAGGAGAGGCATTGGTGCTGTGTGTGAGAACTGGAGGAAAGCAATGGAAAAGCAGGGGGAGCAGGAAGAAGAGAAGAACGGTCTTTGGGTGCCACCCCATGTAAGACCTGGTAGTGAAGCCAGCCAAGGGGATGAGGAAAGAGCTTGTGCTTGTTTTAGACTGCCAAGGAGCAAGCGGGCAAATGCAGAGCGCGCTTTTCAGAGCGCTTTCGGTTGCCCGTTTGTTAGACTGGCACGGACCGCTCCAAGCCCAGGAAGACTACAGGAGCTTGGATTTGACTAGTCCCCTAGACTGATTCAGAGGGAGCAGCGGAGAGGAGGAGGAGCATTTTATTGTTGCTGTCTAAAGAACATGGAGGAAAGAAGCAAGCGCGAACGAGCGCGAAGAAGCTTCTATGTGCTGATCGTGTTAGATCTGGAGGAAGCAACAGCAGGAGAGGGAGAGCTTTCTTTGTAGCTGTTTAAAGACTGAGGCAAGTGCTGGTCCAAAGGTCAGGATAACGAATGCTGAGAGTCTTTGGTCGAACATGTAAATTCATACTTAGGACTGGAGCAAAGCCAAAGCAGGCGAAGAGAGAGCTTGGCTGCTTTAGACTGTGAGTAGGATGCAGCAGGATGAGAGAGCTTGGTGCTGTTTAGAAGCTGGTCTCTATGAGGTTTGAAATGCAGCATGAGAGATAGTTGGATTGCAGCCTTTCGGTGCTGTTAGTATCTTGTGGACAATTCCTAGGAGCAGGGGAATGACAGTAAGAAATGCGGAAGAGCTTGGTGCTGTTAGAAACCTGGAGGAGCAGCAGGAGATATAAGAAAGCGATGGTAAGAGCTTGTCGTTAGTGTAACTGCTGTATGCAGGTACGTTAGTCAGCAGGATGATGAGAAAGCCTCTTGAGTGTAGCTGTGTATTAGATCTAGATAGGAGCTAAGGATATAGAGAGGAGAACTTGGTGCTTTAGACTGGAGGAGCCCATGAAGAAGAGGAGAGACACTTCTGCTTTTAA
This sequence comes from Plecoglossus altivelis, assembly GCA_036571765.1. NCBI lineage: Eukaryota > Metazoa > Chordata > Actinopteri > Osmeriformes > Plecoglossidae > Plecoglossus > Plecoglossus altivelis. The sequence continues at coordinate 17,578,228 of BROE01000018.1, forward strand.
CTGGAGACAGCCTAGAGAGGAATGGAGGCTTGGGCCGCTTGTGTAAACTGGAGGATTAGCCAGGAGGGAAGAAAGAGGAGAAGCTTATGTGCTGTTATAGAATGCCTTGCGGGAGAGGAGCTATGAAGAGAGGAGAGCTTGTTTTCGTTAGTATAAACTGAGATGAGCCCAGGTCCAGGTATTGAGGAACGCTTAGGTGCCTGTTAGACACTGTGAGAGCAAGAAGAGAGGGACCCTGTTGGTTGTCTGTTAGACTGATAGGCAGCAGCCAGATGTAGTGAGAGCCTTTGGGCTTGTTAGACTGGAGGGAGTTAGGGAAAGAAGAGGAAGAGCCAGAGATTGCCTTGTGTTAAAGTGCCTGTCTATAGACTGTAGCATCCTAGCAGCCTATGAGACTGAGAGCCTTTTGGTGGGTCATTTAAGACAGGGAAAGGAGGCAAGGTAAGAAGGAGTAGCTTGCGTGCCTGTCTAAGTACTCATGGAGGGAGTCGCCAGCTTAGAGAGAAAGCCTTCGGCCTGTTAGACTGGAGGAGCAGCAGGAGAGGAGAGCTTGGTGCTGTTAGACTGGAGGAGCAGCAGGAGAGGAGAGCTTGGTGCTGTTAGACTGGGAGAGACAGCCAAGTGTGAGGGCCTCCCCATTCATACTCAATGGTCCGTGTTTTGGACCACCACCAGAGGACCCATGACCATTGGCCTTATGCAGATAGTAAACTAAGTAGACTCTAGCAACTTTAGTGATGAGACAGCAGGAGAAAGAAGGAAAGAAGGACATTAAGGAGAGAGAGCATCTTGGTTGAAGAGAGAGTAATTGGGGAGAGAGAGAGAGAGAAACCGAGGGAGAGAGAGAAGCCTTAAAAAGGGGAGGCGAGCAAGAGAAGGAAAGACGAGATAAATTCGGAGGCCAAGAGAGGGGCGAGAAGAGAAAGAGAGAAAGAGAGTTAGCCGAGGTTGTCTCAGGAGATTGAAAAATAAGAGAGAAAAGAAGGGGAAAAGAAGGAGAGGAGAGGCGATGGGTTTGAGGAAAAGAAGAAACATTCAGTACAGAGGAAGAGAGAAGCGAGCAGTGTAAAGGGATCTTGAATAGAAATGAGTTTGAGCAGAATGGGGCGACAAGGAGAACTTGCCATTTGTTTGCAGTATGTCGAACATCTGGCACGACAGCCGTAGGTGAGTTGAAGAAGCAAAAAAGTTTAAAGAAGGAGACTTGAAGATTGGACGAAGATGAAGAGAGTTATGATCTGCCGGAAGATTTTGACCGGAAGGGACGAGAGAGGAGAGGTCGTGTTGTTGTAGAGTGTGAAGACGAATCCAGAGGATAAGAGGTAAGAGAAGAGCGACATAATCTCGTACAAACAAAATCCTCATATCTAAGTTTCATCACGTGTGTGAAATTTAGCCGCTCCAATCGTGTATGTGTATCACCCAGCATGAAAAATGACCGCGGAGAGAGAACGATGGTTGTAAGAGAAGCGAGGCAGTGAATATTGAGTGAGAGAGAGAGGAAAAAGAGAGAGATAACGATGGAAATCGAAATATCTCTGTTTGCACTATGTTAGAGAGCTCGATTGTTGAGAGAAAGATGATGAGAGAGATATAACTATTATGTAAACTGATTGGTGAAAGAGAAAGAACCGCGCAGACGACGACCTATAAAATGATGACCGAGAGACAGACAAGAGAAATAGATAAAGAGAAGAGTGGGAGGACGCAAGAGAGAAATTGTGTATAAACGAAGATATCTAGCAAGAGAGACGAGAGCGTAATGCGTGAAAGAATAGGAAAATTCGGAAGAGATAGAGGAACTGAGCGTAAAGAGAAAGAGAGGAGCTTTCCGAAATGAAGGGAACGGGAAAGAGATAAAAGAAGAATCAAGAGGCGAATGGAGAGATGCTTAACAAACTGTCCCGAAGGACGACAAGACGTATTGAAAGCCGAGACACGGAAGATGTAGAGATTGTTCAGGTGCGGTAGGAGAGAAACCACACAAGACAGAGCGAGGAGAGACCAGAGAGAGAACAGACGGTCCCGACCGACGACGCACCAGGCTAAAAAACACGGAGCGAAAGACGAGCAGATAATAAGAAAAATACGTCCCGCGAGGACGAAAGACCGAGAAAGAAAACGAAGAGAGAATAAAGAAGGAAGAGAAAGAAGATGAAGAATGATGGGACCTAGAACGCAGAGTCAAAAACTGGAGGAGGAGGGCTTTCGCCAACCCACTTATTGGTAGTGGTAGATAACGAAGAAGTAGAAAGAGAGAGTGATAAGAGAGAGAAAAGACTAGGAGAAACGAGAAGAGAAGCATGAGATAAAGAGGAGTTAGCATTGATAGTTATATAAGAGACTTTTGAGACCGTCTAGATCTGTAGAATGGAACAGAGAGCAGAAGAAAGAATTGAGCATTTTGATGATGGACGAGACGCAAAGGAGGTGATCGAGAGCACGACTTGAGGGGACAGAGAAAATAAAAAAAAGAGAGATGAGAGAAGAGCTAGAGAGAAAGAGAGAAGAGAGAGAGGAGAGAAGAGAAGAAAGAAAGTGAGACGTATGGGGTTAGTATACGTTTTGGATGAAAAGACGTAAAGGGGGGTATGACGTTTTGAGCTGAAAAGACGTAAGGGGTTAGTATGACGTTTTTGGCTGAAATACATAAGAGGTTAGTATGACGTTTTTCATGAATACTTAAGGTTAGTATGACGTTTTGGATGAAAAGACGTAAGGGGGGGTATGACGTTTTGAGCTGAAAAGACGTAAGGGGGGGGTATGACGTTTTGAGCTGAAAAGACGTAAGGGGGGGTACGATGTTTTTGGCTGAAATAATAAGAGGTTAGTATGAGTTTTTCATGAAAATCGTGAGGGTTTAGTATGACGTTTTTGGATAAAAGACGTAAGGGGGGGGTATGACGTTTCGAGCTGAAAGACGTAAGGGGGGGGAATGATGTTTTGGATGAAAAGACGTAAGGGGGGTATGACGTTTTGGCTGAAAAGACGTAAGGGGGGGGTACGATGTTTTTGGCTGAAATACATAAGAGGTTAGTATGACGTTTTTCATGAAAATACGTAGGGGTTAGTATGACGTTTTGGATGAAAAGACGTAAGGGGTTAGTATGACGTTTTGGATGAAAAGACGTAAGGGGGGGTATGACGTTTTGGATGAAAAGACGTAAGGGGTTAGTATGACGTTTTGGGCTGAAAATATCATAAGGGGTTAGTATGACGTTTTTTTGATGAAAATACATAAGGGGTTAGTATGACGTTTTTGATGACAATACGTAAGGGGTTAGTATGACGTTTTTCACGAAAATACATAAGGGGTTAGTATGACGTTTTTGATGAAAATACATAAGGGGTTAGTATGACGTTTTTGATGAAAATACATAAGGGGTTAGTATGACGTTTTTGGCTGAAAGACATAAGGGGGTTAGTATGAGGTTTCCACGAACACTACGTAGGGGTTAGGTATGACGTTTTTGAATGAAAAATATAAGGGGGTTAGTATGACGTTTTTGATGAAAATAAATAAGGGGTTAGTAAATACGTTTTTGAATAAAATACGTAAGGGTTAGTATGGACGTTTTGGGGGTTAGTATGACGTTTTTGGCTAAATACGTAAGGGGTTAGTATGAAGTTTTTGATGAAAATACATAAGGGGTTAGTATGATGTTTTGAGCAGAAAATACTAAGGGGTTGTATGACGTTTTTGATGAAATACGTAAGGGGTTAGTATGACGTTTTTGGCTAAATACGTAAGGGGTTAGTATGACGTTTTTGGCTAAAATACGTAAGGGGTTAGTATGACGTTTTTAGGCTGAAAAGACGTTAAGGGGGGGATATGACGTTTTGGGCTATAAAAGACGTAAGGGGTTAGTATGCTTTTTTGGTCTAAATACGTAAGGGGGGGTATGGACGTTTTGGGTGAAAGACGTAAGGGGTTGTATGACGTTTTTGATGGAAAATAAGGAGGGGTTAGTATGACGTTTTTGATGAAAATATATAAGGGGTTAGTATGACGTTTTTGGCTAAAATACGTAAGGGGTTAGTATGACGTTTTTGATGAAAATACATAAGGGGTTAGTATGACGTTTTTGGCCAAAATACGTAAGGGGTTAGTATGAAGTTTTTGATGAAAATACATAAGGGGTTAGTATGATGTTTTGAGCAGAAAATACATAAGGGGTTAGTATGACGTTTTTGATGAAAATACATAAGGGGTTAGTATGACGTTTTTGGCTAAAATACGTAAGGGGTTAGTATGACGTTTTGGCTAAATACGTAAGGGGTTAGTATGACGTTTTAGGCTGAAAAGACGTAAGGGGGGGTATGACGTTTTGGCTAAAAGACGTAAGGGGTTAGTATGACCTTTTTAGCTAAAATACGTAAGATGGGGGGGTATGACGTTTTGGGCTGAAAAGACGTAGGGGTTAGTATGACGTTTTTGATGAAAATACATAAGGGGTTAGTATGACGTTTTTGATGAAAATACTATAAGGGGTTAGTATGACGTTTTTGGCTAATACGTAAGGGGTTAGTATGAGTTTTTGAGTGGAATAATAAAGGGTTCGTATGATACGTTTTTGGCAAAATACGTAAGGGGTGTAGTATGATTTTTTGAGCAAAAAATACATTAGGGGCTTTAGTATGATGTTTTAGACAGAAAATACATAAGGGGTTAGTATGACGTTTTTGATGAAAATACATAAGGGTTTAGTATGACGTTTTTGGCTAAAATACGTAAGGGGTTAGTATGACGTTTTTGGCTAAATACGTAAGGGGTTAGTATGACGTTTTAGGCTGAAAAGACGTAAGGGGGGTATGACGTTTTGGGCTAAAAGACGTAAGGGGTTAGTATGACCTTTTTGGTAAAATACGTAAGGGGGGGTATGACGTTTTGGGCTGAAAAGACGTAAGGGGTTAGTATGACGTTTTTCACGAAAATACATAAGGGGTTAGTTGGTATTTTTTGATGAAATACATAAGGGGTTAGTATGACGTTTTTGATGAAAATACATAAGGGGTTAGTATGACGTTCTTGGCTGAAAAGACATAAGGGGTTAGTATGACGTTTTCCACGAAAATACATAAGGGGTTAGTATGACGTTTTTGATGAATACAAGGGGTTAGTATGACGTTTTTTGATGAAAATACATAAGGGGTTAGTATGACGTTTTTGGCTAAAATACGTTAAGGGGTTAGTATGACGTTTTTGATGAAAATACATAAGGGGTTATTATTATGTTTTTGGCCAAAATACGTAAGGGGTTAGTATCAGGTTTTTGATGAAAAACATAAGGGAGTAGTATGATGTTTGAGCAGCAAAATACATAGGGGCTTAGATGAACGTTTTTGATGAAATACATAAGGGTTTAGTATGACGTTTTTGGCTAAAATACGTAAGGGGTTAGTATGACGTTTTTGGCTAAATACGTAAGGGGTTAGTATGACGTTTGGCTGAAAAGACGTAAGGGGGGGGTATGACGTTTTGGGGTAAAGGACAGAAGGGGTTAGTATGACCTTTTTGGCTAAAATACGTAAGGGGGGGTATGACGTTTTGGGCTGAAAAGACGTGGGGTTAGTATGAAGTTTTACGAAACATACTATAAGGGGTAAGTATGCGTTTTTGATGAAATACATAAGGGGGTTTAGTATGATGTTTTTGATGAAATACTAAGGGGTTGTATGACGTTTTAGGCTGTGAAGTGAAAGACATAAAGGGGTTAGTATGACGTTTTTCACGAAAATACATAAGGGGTTAGTATGACGTTTTTGATGAAAATACATAAGGGTTTAGTATGACGTTTTTGATGAAAATACATGAGGGGTTAGTATGACGTTTTTGGCTAAAAGACGTAAGGGGTTAGTGTGACGTTTTTGATGAAAATACTTAAGGGGTTAGTATGACGTTTTTGATAAAAATACATAAGGGGTTAGTATGACATTTTTTGATGACAATACATAAGGGGTTAGTATGACGTTTTGGGCTGAAAAGACCTAAGAGGTTAGTATGACGTTTTTGATGAAAATACATAAGGTGTTAGTATGACGTTTTTGGCTAAAATACGTAAGGGGTTAGTATGAAGTTTTTGAACAGAAAATACATAAGGGGTTAGTATGACGTTTTTGGCTAAAATATGTAAGGGGTTCGTACGACGTTTTTGGCTGAATACGTAAGGGGTTAGTATTTTTTTTTTTTGCTAAAATACGTAAGGGGGGTTATGACGTTTTGGGTTGAAAAGACGTAAGGGGTGGGGGGTATGATGTTTTTGGATAAAATACGTAAGGGGTTAGTATGACGTTTTTGATGAAAATACATAAGGGGATAGAATGACGTTTTTGGCTGAAAAGACGTAAGGGGTTAGTATGACGTTTTTGTTGAAAATACATTAGGGGTTAGTATGACGTTTTTTATGAAAATACATGAGTGGTTAGTATGACGTTTTTGGCTAAAATACGTAAGAGCTTAGTATGACGTTTTTGGCTGAAAAGACGAGTAAGTGGTGAGGGTTGATGGGGTGTGACGTGTTGTTGATGGTAAATACAGAGCAGAATGCGGGGTTAGGTATGTGGACGGTTTTTTGGGTAAAATATACGTAGCGGGTTATAGACGTGTGATTCATTTATTGAAAATCTCAATCATTGGTCTTTAATGATTTGAATAGGGACAATCTAATTTATTAAAGTGATGGGTAGTTTTAAGGGGACCAATTGGACTAACAAATGGCAAGCTAGTTGAACGTGAATCAAATGAATGTATTCTAACCAAATAGATCTGCTCTTAGTATCGGGGGCGGAGGTTGTCATCAGACGTGTTGTTAAGACACAATGAAGGTGTAGGGCCAGAAAGCAGAACGCTCTGTAGATCGACACCGAAATGCCAACCAGTGCGGAACAGGGTCCAAATTTTAACTTAACAATTTCCTATTTGGTCAATTTGTCGATAATGTAGACTATGCAGTAACGGGGTGGAGAAAGCTCTTAGGCGATCCGAGGATTGTTTTAACATAAATATGTCTCGAATATTATTAATTAATTTTTTGGTGTTTCCTTGTGCTTTTATTCTGCTTTTATTGGATTATTTCTTCCTTCTTTCTCGAAGTTTTTTGTTTTTTTGGTCAAACATTTTCCGTTGCGGCCCAGTCATTTGCACAGTACTGTGTGTCTCTGCCAAGTCTGTATCAGGCACGCGTTTCAGTGCGACAGGAAATGTGACGAATGCAGGCATGAGGCTGTTCACTATAGCTTTGGATCAGGTTCCTCGCGCCCTACGGTCCCCCTTCTACCCCCTCTTCCTCCACCTCCTCCCCGGCAACTAGCCCTCCCCAGCCCAGTTTGGCTCCTCATCTCTGGCCCCCCCTGCTCCCGGGGAATCATAGATGAGAAACTGAGACCGGCTTCAGTAGCAGCCAAGGCCTTTTCAAGACTTTACAACGCAACCGATTCCCAGAATATCACGAGTCATCTAATCAATACATAACAGTGTGAAGTGCGGCTTTAACACACGCGCACTAATCGCACTGTTCTGAGGCACCCGCTCGCTGGATTCTCTCTGTTGTATCTTATTTGTGGCGCGAGAGAATATGTGCTTTTAATGTATGTTTTTTTCCTGGCTAACAGCAAATTGCCTATTAGGAAGATGAAGCTGTATTGGACCATTGATTGATCGACCGTCGCTACCTCGCTCGCTGCCTCCCCGGAGGATGAACACCCCGGTATAATTCCTCCCTCAGCTCATGAATGTAGGAGGAAATCTGTGATCAATTACATTTTCAACACGAGACGAGTCTTGCACCGTCAATGCAGGGGCCGGTGCACCACTCGGAGGCCTGGTCTTTGAACACCAGAGTACTCTAGTATCAGTGCGCACAGCGTTCAGCGTGAATACCCTTGCAAGAGGAATTAGCATCTTTTAGTTATAAACTCAGTATGTGAGAGATCGCGGAGTATTTATTTAGGAAACAGGAACACAACACTGCAGTTATTTGTGCGTTTTCCCCCCGATGAATTCCTCCTACATTTTAAAATGGCCTAAGTGGTCAATGGTAGACGTCTGATTTTAGTGTTTATAAATAATACTGTTAATGAAGTCTGTTTGTAATTTATGACGTGTACAGTATTTGTGTGCTGTCATCAAGATTCAGCCTGGTTCATATTTCTTCCACAGACAACGTTACCTTCCAATCAAATAGCAATTTAAGCTTTCATGAACTGGAAAGCCAAAGAAACGACCTCGCTCCCCTCGAACACGAGAACATCAAACTGGCGTTCTTGATCTGTCGCAAAGCAACTGGCAATTTTAGAAGATCCGAAATGAAGGTCGTGCTTACTGACACCGCAAGAGATCAACGCAATATTGAATTGAAGGTCAAACGTTTTCCTGACGCATCATCTTAAAAGAATGCAACTGATCTCAGATGCAAACCATTCTCGGCAAGCTTTTTATTTAATCATGTGTAAAAAAAAAAAAAAAAAGCTTGGAAACTAACTTCAATACTCAAAGGCATTCTCCTTGAGGAACGCAAAGGAAGCTGGAAAACATTTCATGTCTTCATGTTGTCAGACGACTTGAAGAGATAATCAAAAGAGATGTAGTCAGTTCATGTGGTTCAGAACACACCTCAACTCTGGCCTCCTTTCAGAACTGCTTTTATGGAACACAGAGTCTCTCTCTCTCTCTCTCTCTCTCTCTCTCTCTCTGTCTCTCTCTTTCTCTCTGTCTCTCCCCCTCTCCCTTATGTATCTCCCTCTCTCTTATTTATCTCTCTCCCTCTCTCTTATTTATCTCTCTCCCTCCCTCTCTCTTTTATGTATCTCTCTCTTATGTATCTCTCTCTCTCATATGTATCTCTCTCCCTCTCTCTCTTATATATATCTCTCTCCCTCTCTTATGTATCTCTCTTCCTCTCTCTTGTGTATCTCTCTTATGTATCTCTCTCCCTCTCTCTTCTGTATGTCTCTCCTTCCCTCCCTCCCTCCCTCCCTCCTCCCCTCTCCCTCTGATGATCTCTGACTGCCAAACAGCAAGGTATCTGGGCGGAGTCACCCAACTGTAAGTAACTGTACCTCTGGTCACGTTCAAACGTTACCTGATGAGCACGACCGCGACTGACCAGCGACAGCTTTAGAAGTGGTAACCTGACCCTGTCAATGTGCCAACGCCCAAGCCTCTATGCAAACATATCCGGCCAGATTCGAGCCTCCATCATTCTGTCAATCTATATAAAGCTCTGCGATCAGAACTCCATCCATGCAGACTAATCACTCAACAAGTTCGTTTCGAGGCTGAAGTGGTCGGGAGAGAAGAGCTCCGACTGAAACGCTCAATCAGCAAGTCGGCGGTTTTTCCACGGTGACGTTTAAAACTGCTGAGCTATTCTTTCAATCAGATGCACCAAAGGCAAATGACTAAGTATGAATTATCCAATTGCTCATTGGAAAAGAGGTTAGTTGTCTCAAAAGCTGGGAAAACATCCAAAGATTTGTTGTATTCAATGGAAACAAAATCCAATCCTATAAACGACTGCATGCTCCACTGACCAATCAGAGGGAAGGCCTTGTCTTCATTTCCTGTCACGTCAGAACTCATTTACAGGAGAGAAAAAAAGGAAAAGGATTTTAAAAAAAGACTATGAATGAGTTCCGGACCACCTGAATATGATGACTCGGCTGTGACACTCAAAAAACCACAGACCAACCATTCATGGGAGAAGTCGCAGACAAGGAGCTGAAAATCTGAAAAGAAAATATCGTCTCACATCGAATGTGAGAGTCAGTCAGAACGGTGACTAAGAAATATAAAATAGGAAAAACCATGAAAAGGACTTCGGAGTCCCTCTGACTTTTGCTAATTCATGATAATCCTTTCTAAAATATGTCTCACAAATGTCTTCAACAATATCTGTAATAGTTAAATGGGACAAAAGCCTTGAATGAATGCCGAAGTTACCTGAGTAATACAAATCTGACCGTTCGTTGAGAAGGTCATTAATACCGCTACACCGCAATACCAGTCACCGTTGAAGAATCTGCCATCCCGTTCAAGTCCAGCTAGCTTGAACGAACACTCTCGTCCTACGAACTCTTTAGCGGACAAAGATATGCGAGGCTAAAAGGAAGTTAGTTCTCAGCTGCAGGACTCTCCCCCTCCCCCCGGCTCTCTGCCATCCCTCTGCGTGGAACCACGGCAACACCACCACCTCATCGTCAAGCTTCATCGCTTGGAGGTCGTCAGATAAAACCAGCCTTTGCCGCCTAAAAGCGGCACAGGTTTACCAGGAAGGAATTTCACCAGTATTTCGGTTTACAGTAACGTTTTTTTTGTATGCATGCGTGTGTTTTACATGTGTTCGTGTGTGCGTGTGCTTTACATGTGTGCGTGCGTGCGTGTGCTTTACATGTGTGCGTGTGTGCGTGTGCTTTACATGTGTGCGTGCGTGCGTTGTAGCCATAACCAGCGTTGGGTTTTTCTATCCAGTGGCAGAGGCTGCCCTTGGCAGCGATTGACCTCACAGAACACAATGTCCCAGCATGCTCTGCTCTCAGGCTCAAAGCAGGGTACTGAGCAATAGAGACAAGGCTAGAGCTAGCTTCTAATAGGGGAGGAATCAGGTGGTGTCACTCCATGTCTACATCTCAGCCTCGCGTGCGGTTGACCGAGAGCCGTGGTATGAGCAGGGATTCCTGCTGGATCGGGAACCTACACGCCGTTTTCCTGTAGGGTCGTTTTCAAACGCGCTTTTGATTGGTTACCCTGAGATTTGATTCAGATCCACGTTCAGATATGCAAATCCCCGGACCCGTCCTTGATCTACACCTCTGTGACGGACGGCGATTGGACGGCGAGACCGAACGAGGACGAGTTCTGGGCGCGGCGAGCGTTTCTCCCGGGCAGTGTCTGGTCGGGGGCGGGGCTCATACATGATGCATGAGCGGCTGACAGATTCGCTCGAGCCCCCCTGAGACCATCACAGGGCCGTCACATGCAGATCCGCCATCAATCACGTGACAGACCGCTGTTCTCCCCAGGTGAAGATGAAGGACTGATGAAGCCAGCTGGGGGGGAGGCAGGAAGGGGGAGGCAGAGAGAGGTAGGCAGGAAGGAGGAGGCAGGGAGGGGGAGGCAGGGGGGGAGGCAGGGAGGGGTGGCAGGGAGGTGGAGGCAGGGAGGGGGAGGCAGGGAGGGGTGGCAGGGAGGGGGAGGCAGGGAGGGAGAGGCAGGAGGGAGAGGCAGGGAGGGAGAGGCAGGAAGGGGGAGTCAGGGAGGGTCTGTCCCTTCGAGATGAGGTTACTTGAGATGAGCCGAGAAGACAGATGAACGATCTTGCATTGCGATGCGATACTATTCCTGAACCATTAAACGTGGTGTCTGAGGGAGATTCTACTGTGACATTGAGCTATGGACGTCAACACAGAACCTCATGCCGGGCAAAACGGATTTGAGAACATCTGAATGATATTTCAGGTGAAAAATCTTTCAGGGGAGGGCCCCTGTCAGCCTACACATGACCACACATCATAAAATGAATGCAGCATCCTCTGAGACCTCTTTATCTCTGAGCATTTGAATGAAAGGTTTTTACTCCCAGATAAGCACTGGTTTCTTACCAGATACCTGCCAGTGACAGGGTCCTTCTTCTGATGAAAGACAAAATCGTGGGCCTGATTAAAGGCGATGGACGGGTAGTTCCACAACAAAGAGGTCTCTTCTACGGGTCATGAAGGGCAGCGAGAGGACCTTGCCCTTAAAGGGGAGGACCTTGCCCTAAAAGGCGAGTAACTTGCCTTTAAAGGGGAGGACCTTGCCCTAAAAGGCGAGTACCTTGCCCTTAAAGGGGAGGACCTTGCCCTAAAAGGTGAGTACCTTGCCCTAAAAGGGGAGGACCTTGCCCTTAAAGGGGAGGACCTTGCCCTAAAAGAGAAGCACCTTGCCCTTAAAGGGTAGGACCTTGCCCTTAAAGGGGAGGACCTTGCCTTTAAAGGGGAGGGCCTTGCCCTAAAAGGGGAGGACCTTGCCCTTAAAGGGGAGGGCCTTGCTCTAAAAGGGGAGGGCCTTGCCCTTAAAGAGGAGGGCCTTGACCTTAAAGGGGAGGACCTTGCCTTTAAAGGGGAGGACCTTGCCCTAAAAGGCGAGTACCTTGCCCTAAAAGGGGAGGACCTTGCCCTTAAAGGGGAGGACCTTGCCCTAAAAGAGGAGCACCTTGCCCTTAAAGGGTAGGACCTTGCCCTTAAAGGGGAGGATCTTGCCCTTAAAGGGGAGGATCTTGCCCTTAAAGGGGAGGGCCTTGCTCTAAAAGGGGAGGGCCTTGCCCTTAAAGAGGAGGGCCTTGACCTTAAAGGGAAGGACCTTGCCCTTAAAGGGGAGGACCTTGCCCTTAAAGGGGAGGACATTGCTCTTAAAGGAGAGGACCTTGCCCTTAAAGGGGCAGAAAGAGACCCATTAGCAGGAGTCTGTATCGCCACAGTAGGGGAACCAATCATGTGGTATTGTCACTGGTACTGTGTTGGGGCAGGGCTCTGGTCTCTGCGGGCTGAGGGCATGAGGTCAGGGGGAAGAGGGGGGGGGGGATTCAAAGCCACATTGTGTTCATTACAACAGATAGGACCCTGTAAACACGTCTGTATTATTATTTATTTGTTCCCTGCAGTTCTTGTACAGCAGATGACTGCAGATATCTACAGTGTTTTTCCAGACTGCTTCTTGGATGTAGTTATTACATGTGGACGAAATGAACTTCAACACCGGATTATAGTTGAGGTCGTGATGGGAGGACTTTCATGTGTCAGACTCTGAACAGGGCAGGGGGGGTGGGGGCTGGGGGGGGAGGGACGGGGGACGGGGGACGGGGGGGTGCACTAGAGTATTCATGACAGAAGACCAAAACAACATTTTAGTAAAATATCAAGCAATTCAGTATCAGTCAAAAACATTGAGTCATCTCAAACACATTATGAAAGCTATGGGCTTAATCAAGGACCATCAACTAAAAATAACATCAATACTAGAATAATGTTAAATTATATCAGTACTACACAATATTAAATAACATAAATGCTACACTAATGTTAAATAACATCAATACTACACTAATGTTAAATATCATCAATACTACACTAATGTTAAATATAATCAATACTACACTAATATTAAATAACATAAATGCTACACTAATGTAAAATAACATCAATACTACACTAATGTTAAATATCATCAATACTACACTAATATTAAATAACATAAATGCTACACTAACGTTTAATAACATCAATACTACACTAACGTTTAATAACATAAATGCTACACTTACGTTGCATAACATCAATACTACACTAATGTTTAATAGCAGAAATGCTACACTAATGTTGAATGTCACAATACTACCCTAACATTATACATGTACAAATATTGATATCTGTGACATGCTGGTCTCCATAAGTCTCCATAGATGGGCCACTTGTTAAAATCCTTGATTTCAACTGGCAGCAGTTAAAACAAGAGTAAACCCCGCCCATCTTGCACCATCCCAGCCTTCTTGATACCATGACAACAATATCTTACATTAAACATGAAGAACTGTTTAGAATAGCAGTGTATTGTACAGTGAATAGCAATATTATTGTACCCTGAATTACTGATCAGTGACCAGTCCCCTCTCACTCTAACCTTGCTCAGAGTGACGTATCACCATGACACTTGCATATCATATTTGAGCTGCGCTCTGGAATCGCCCTTTGTGTTTAATGATGTTAATTCACACTCACCATTAAAATGTATTAAATCACTTTTTAAATTAATATTGATCCATTTTCTTCAAGGGCAACATCCCGTTAAATATGTGTGTGTGTGTGTGTGTGTGTGTGTGTGTGTGTGTATGGAGGGGGCGAGGGGGGGGAGAAAGAATGCGTGCGTGCGCATGCGCGTGCAAACCTGTGCCTATGCGTGAATGACAAGGATCGATCCTACTTTTATGAGTAAGAAATTATGTGGTGGAACTATTACACTGTGTTTCCGACCCTCCCTTTCCCGGAGAAGGGCATCACGCTGCCGGTTGGGAACCGTTAAATCTCTGGCTGATGGTGAGAGGTAAAATTTCACATGAATTATGTCTTTCCTTAACCGGACCACTCACCCATTCATAAACAGTGAGATTGAAACGGATATTAGCCACCCCCTACCTCGACGGTCTAGCGTCGGTCTTTTATCCTACAGCAAAATAGACGACATAGAGCCGGTAAATATAATCGGCCACTTTTCTGATCTCTCACACACGTAGGCCTACACATTCGGTAAAACCCGTGCACACACGGGTCTTGTTCGGTTTAGGACGATGTAGCGCGACGTACACGTCACAGTGATGTTGATGATTACATAAAATGCAATTATTACCAAATGATACGGCATCTGTTACCGGAATTAGCAACTTAATTTGCTGTAACCTTTCAAAATTATAATAGTTTTATTACCTACACCCTAACGCTTAGTCTACATATTTACCGAAGCGGTTTATCCAATTCACTCTGGTATTGAACAAGCAAACGGGAGAGGAAAGGCCAGATCTAACCCAAACGTTCGCTAATTTAAAAAGGAAACAGTCTACAAATACAAATCCTTAACATATTATTCACGCGTTCATTATGCGATTAAACGTAGGCTAGGCTATGCTGCGGCCAGGATACGAACGTCATAACCGATAGATGTTCGTGGTCCACCAACATAATCTGCAGTGGGCAGTCAGACAGGAGACCAACCAGATCTGTGGACTATCTGTATTCGGCGTTTCAGCCCATATAGGTGCACCTGCTGACCACAACCCATCGCGGTGACCATAGCAATCGGAATAATTTGCCAATGTTCACAGCAGTGCAGTATAGCTTATCTCTGCTGCGGCCGATGGTGCTTTTGGAAACAATTGCACTAAATCACACAGACACGCACACACACACGCACACGCGCGCGCGCACACACACACACACACACACACACACACACTCTATGGCAAGGTGCAGAGCCGCCGAGTACAGGCGTTTCCTGTCAGACTGGCTGCTTTATTGATCTCTAGTCGTTGTAGGCAGGGCAACGCCAAAAACCCATCGGGCCTCACATTGATTGAATTGGCTCGAGTATTGAACATATAAGCTACCTTTATTTAAAAAAAAAAAAAAAAAACCTTCAGAAACCTTTGCTAGCTCGAATGATTGTGGTGGTCATTGCTGTGTAAAAGGCTATCTAGTAACCGTGTGCGTTTTGAAAGAAGTATGTGGGTTCTTCATCACAGGGAATCACCGACACCGTGTTGCAGATACTGGCATGGTTTCCTCTAAACCCGAACGAACCCGATTGAACCCCGTAGTGTCCGGAAAGGGTTACGATTCAGCCGTCCTTGGTGTGAAATATTCGTTTATAAATCAATTAATGATCTCAAGTAAAACTAGTCTCAGAAATATCAACTCTTTAAATACCACCCTCCATTGACATCACCTAAATCTATCAATCCATGATATGAGAAAATATCCATTTGGCAAGGCATTCCTGATGAGAATATTTATTTCAGACATGGGTAGATGGTATTGCTTTCTGTGTGACTATGTTCACAGGCTTTGCATGTTAAGGCCAGCCGTCCATTCATGTTAACCAGTGCTAAACATTCATAAGATTATATTGATTAGGATGATTGAGCTAAGAAGATAACGAGGATGATTTGTATTCTTGTTATTGGAGATAACATCCTACAGACTATAACTGCATTGTGACTAAGATTTTTGAGCGAACTCTTTTTCTCCCATCACGGTCATGTTCCATGTAGCACATCAGAGCACGCTTGGGCGCCACTATTAACAGCGAAGGATACATACATCCGAAATAGGAAAAAAAAGACATGCGAAATCAATTGAGGAAAAATAGGTTAGTATCCTCAGTGAACAAATTCAATGATGTAGGCTAGGCTAGGCTATGCCTTAGCTAGAAGCTAAATGACAGGCGCTGACGCCTGATTGCGGTGGGGATTCGGGAGGGAGGAGGAGAGAGGGGCCAAGGAAGGAAGAAGGCAAGAATGGTAAAATATAAACTTACACATCGTAGTTCTTGCGTACGATCCTTCATTGTTGCCCCGCCGTGCTGGCTAAATTATAATCGCCTGGGATATTCGCCCTCGTTGTCTTCTTATGTCCAAGGTTCCGACCGTTTTATATTTTCTTCTAGTATTTAAACCCAGGGTTTGCGTCTCCCCTGTGTGATACCTTCTCTCGCTTTTTTTCCTCCCTTTTTCCTGGTCCCCCTGTACAGTGCTCGTGCGTCCTCCTCGGCGGTGCAGTGTCGCCCCGCAGCGCGCTCCGGCTCCAGCAGCAGCAGCAGCAAACGAATGCAATACGAGCGCGGTACTGATGCTGCAGAAAAAAAACGGATGAAAAAAAGAAGCGATGCGGAGGGATGGAGCCCCGTGCGCATGCGCGGTCTCTCGCTCCATCTCCATCATTTTACCTGCTTCCCCTCCCCCTCCGCCCTTTTCCCCTTCGGTGTCTCTGCAGCGCGTAATCGCCTGACGCTCCATACCAACCAGGGAACTGGAGTTTGTTTCAGGTGAATGAAAATCATTTGGTGGAATTTGTTGCCGATGACAGTAAAGAGATGCCAACTAGAATCAAGTTATCTTCTCCCAAAGAGCGGTTTCCTTGATGGGCGGGTGCTCTAGGCGACCGGGAAGGAGATGAAATAAAATGCTGGACGGGTGATTCTACCACAAAGCACGTTTTTCAACGCTAGCCACTCGCTTGCTACCATACATATGCATGTAATGTCCTGTCTACACAATGGCAAACGTTTCTGCTGCTTAACACAATCTGGTGTCGGTTTGGTGATCGCAATAAACAAATGTCCCGCTATCGCATTTACTCGCAGATCATGAGGAACTACGGTCATTTAATTTGCGATCATGTTAACGAGGTATAGATGCTTGAGGTGTGGTGAGGCCGGTCTATCGACCAACGCAGTGAACAAGTCACTTTAATTATATTTTAGGCCCAAGTCACTAATTTGTCCGTTTCGAACATTTGTAGAATATCAACAGGCAAAATGAGTTATAGATTCACTTTCACTGCCTCGTTAATCAAAATGAGAGGGTATAAAACGCACTTCAGAAAAACTAATATTGCATTTTCTAAACATAATTTCAGCACAAGACTAAAACTGACAATACCCATTAGAGAAACGAAGAAACGTCAAACCAATTTGCACACAGTTAGACAAGTGAAGCCCACGTACTGAGAAAGAATGGAAAAACCTTTCACTGAGATCCGAGTCTAAAAATATATATAAATGCCAAGTCTTAAAATACTTATGCCCCAAACATTCCTGATATGGGTACAGAATGTTAGAAGTGTTTTGAGTGTGTAGAGCAAAAACAATGACATTGATTATCCAGTTGTGTGAAACCTTGAATACTCTATGTTGATGGTCAAGTTGGTTAAGTGCAAAGTCATCTTCAGATGTCATGTTTTCATCCAGGATCCTGCTAGTTACGACTACATCCCCTCCCAATTAAAAATCTGCCATTTCATCCTTAAAAAATCATTATTTTATGTTGACGGTCAAGCCAGAATTTATGTCTAAATGAATCACATGATTTATGAGTTGACCACTCCACCTACCTCACATTCTATTAATCCTAAAATTACTATCACCTTCGTGTGGTTTTGATTATAACATAGACAGTTACATGTCATGTGAGGACATGTATTTTATCTGAATAACATGTATGACATGTCATGACATTAAGCATGAATACAGAAGGTCATGACAAAACAAGTTCAAGTCTGTTACTGTCCAGAACAGCACCGGGTCAGACTGGGCTTTGAGACTATCGGGACAAGACCACAAAGCAACCTAGCATGACACTTGAAAACTCAGAACATAGATTACACCCATGATAAGATAACATATGATATTATAAACCCCAATTATACAAAACTAATAAACAATACAGTATACTTATCATAAGTATGAACAGCTTGTCATCTGGGACCCAGCTGGTGAGATACTAGTGCAGGCATGAGCTGTGATAATGCTAAATATGCTACATATGCTAAATATGCTACATATGCTCAATATGCTACATATGTTAAATATGCTATGTATGCTAAACATGCTAAATATGCTACATATGCTCAATATGCTACATATGTTAAATATGCTATATATGCTAAACATGCTACATATGCTACATATGATATGTACATCCATCAAAGTAAAATAGAAATCAGTTATGTCCCAATCACACAAATATATATATGTATATTTTTTATAGCTCCTTTCTCTCTTGGCAGTGGCCAGCCGTCTTGTCCGTTGGGAGTTGTGTTCGTGTTCTGAGGGCCACAGTCACCATCTATCACAGGGGTCTCCAATCATGGTCCTCGAGGGCCGCTGTCCTGAAGTTTTTAGATGTTTCCCTGCTCCAGCACACTTGACTCTAATAAAGGGTCATTATGAAACTTCGACAGAGCTTGGTAATGGCTGATTCATTAGAATCTGGTGTGCTGGAGCAGGGAAACTTCTAAAACCTTCAGGACAGCGGCCCTTGAAGAGCAGGATTGTAGACCCCAGATCTGTCATCTATCACCATCTGCAGTACATCGGCAAACAAAGAGGCTCTTTGGTCCAATGGTGGTTACTTAGGTTCTTCAGAACGTTCTGGAACTCTCTGCTCAGAAGAGGGCTGCTATGGAGACAGAAGCCACCAGGCCAGTGACAATGAAACCATGACGACTTCAACGTAACGGTGTACTCTGGTTCGTTTCTGTGCTATTGCATTTGTGTATTGCTTTTGTTTTGTTTGAAGGGACTTATATAGAAATGTAGGCTCAGGCTATGGCAACACAGCACTTTAATGTGCCGGTTCACCAACGTCACAGGCAGTTTCTGGGTCTGGTTCAACAGTTAGTTGTGGCACAGCGTGCGTTTGGCTCGGTATCCGCTACCCTCCATGAAGGTTCAGATGTCCGACACGTAGGCACCGGACGACTGCATCTTGATGATGTCGAAGCCCTCCTCCACCAGGTTGCGGGTGGGGACGAACAGAGACGTCTGACACCGTCTGGTGAAGGTGCCCGCGTGGCAGCCAGCTGCCAGGTGGAGCGAAGAGGAGGGGAGGACAGGAAGTCATGGCCGGGCTGGAGAGGAAGGAGAAGCGGGAAACCAAAGTACCAGAAGAAGAGTAAGTGAACTATAATAATAATAATAATAATAATAATAATGAACTATAATAATAATAATAATACATCATAAAATAATTGAATCACACTGACAGAAAGGTTGATATATAGCATCTACATAACATCCATGTAGAACCATTTGCACAGATTTACCAATTATCAGTGCAGAATATAATTATATAGAGTTTCCTTGTTTCAGTCAAACTCACCTATTACGGTCGACGGTAATGCTGATCTGGGTCAAAACCAGTCAAAGCAGTTAAGTAATCCCGGTTTTTATGTATCTTCAAATCGTACATTTGTTGGAGGGAGGTCGCCAAATTGGTGAAAACCACAGTTCAGATCAAACCTTTAAATTACCACGTTTGCCCTTTCTCTGGTCGCACTCTCTGCCCTGCTGTTTCATGCGCTCACACACTGTTTCTCCCTCGTCTACACGCTGCTAAAATAATGCCGTTCTAAAGTTAAACCTCTCCTGAAAACACACTCCGACTTGCCCACCTCAGACTCATGCAGTTGTGGTGGCCTCAGATCTAAACGCACCCTTGTTAACGTACACAAGGAAACATGCATGCTCCAGACTCATGAAACATGAAACAGTCGACTGATTCATTAACGATGCACATTTGATTCGACCCGTGGATAGCCCACATCGGTAACTGTCATCTCCACCTTCATGCCCTGATGTCTGCTATACTGCTGTGGACAAACGCTGCTGTAGTTATGGGCTCAACTACGTCTGTCTGATGACTCCAAGTGTATCTCACCACATCAACGCTACATGTTTTTATTAGCACTCGGTGGATACACAGGTGTTGATGAGTTTCATTTGTCTACAGAAAGTTAGACTGTGAGATTCACATGGGGTTTGATACAGTAGCACACCTTATGCTAAAAGTCTGAGCTGAGACTTTCAATCCTGAATAGCTTCTTTGTAACAGCACACACTGTCCTCAGAGGGCTTCTTCCCCATCGATGGAGGATACGTGTTCACAGTGTTGAAAATAAAAACACCAATGCCACAAATAAACTCAAGAGATTCGGGCATTGCGACGGTTTCCTTGTGTGTGAAAACTGGATGGTGTTGGGATATTAAGATGACCTTAATTTGCCTGGCCTTGTTGCTGTGTTGTAGTATCAGTCTGGTCACATGCACTGTTCCTCGCGAGAACATCGCAGCAAACACTTCAGCAAATGACTTAATTTATGCGACTATATTGCCATTCTAAAAGGGCCCTAAAGTTGGGCTGGGTGTTAATAATGAAGTGCAGGTATTATTAAATGGAGTTGTACTCCTGGATAGCTCTGGGAGTATGGTATTCAGGTATAATGGTATTCAGGTATAATGGTATTCAGGTATAATGGTATTCAGGTATAATGGTATTCAGGTATAATGGTATTCAGGTGTACTGGTATTCAGGTATAATGGTATTCAGGTATAATGGTATTCAGGTACAATAGTATTCAGATATAATGGTATAGAGGTGTAATGGTATTCAGGTACAATGGTATTCAGGTATAATGGAATTCAGGTATATTGGTATTCAGGTATAATGGTATTCAGGTATAATGGTATAAAGGTGTAATGGTATTCATGTATATTGGTGTAAAGGTGTAATAGTATTCAGGTACAATGGTATTGAGTTATAATGAGAGCATCAAAAATGTAAGGGAATGAAGATGATTTTGCCTTGTCAGACCAGTAATACTGACTAATTCATTCTCTACAATGCTGAATGCTCTTTGGGTCTATTAGTAGAATTCATGGTTTAATAGTTTGTAGTGTATGTGGTTTCTAATTAAAAATGTCCAAGTGTGTGTGTGATTGTGTGCAAGTGTTTTTGTGTGTGTATGTGTGTTTTTGTGTGTATGTGTTTTCTGTGGGTGTGTATGTGTGTTTGTCTCTCTCTCTCTCTCTATCTCTCTCTCTCTCTCTCTCTCTCTGTGCTTTTTGTCAAAGAGGAAGTCACTCAAAAATCCCAACACTGCAGTAATCTTGAAAACCCGTCACACTTGTGTTGAGATGGTAGCTTATTCAGTCGCGTGCCAACAGGTCCAGTTCCTTCTCCTTCCAAGGGTAAAGAGACGATTCGTGTGAGTGTGTCAACCCTCTTGTTTCACAATAAGCAGAAGCTTCGCTTCGATCTCTGAGTCACAAGCTTAAACAACCAGACAACAAGCTCCCTGCTTCCCCGCTTCCCCTATCTCTGCTGAGCTGGCTTCGAAACGTAAAAATGTGCGAAAAGTATTCTTAGATCGTGAACTAGACCCAGCCGTGATGGGCAAAATAACTGCTCCTCCTGGGCCTTTGAGTTTGTCTGACCTGGGTACAGACGCTTGGCAACAGTCCCATCAGACAGAGAGATTTATAGTTGCGTTGAAACGGCGGCCAAAGACGCCCACTTCTTCTCCAGAGAGCCTGAGACGAGGCTCTGTTCCCTCTGCGGTACTTTACTGAGTCCTCAGCACACTGTAGCTCTTTGCTGACAGACGCACAACCGGACTGACTACACAACTCGCAACTACTTCATCACCACGGCACAGCCATCGGTACCACAGAGAACACACGCTGGGTTATCTATTGCCTCATGCTCATGGCAACTGCACGAACCTACCAAGGTAACAGGTCGATGCTTATGATTGTCTTCTGATTAATAACTTTCTGAGATCAGAGAGGGAAGCCTGTAAACAGCCACATCCACGACCGAGCAACGCCATGTCGGTTGGTGACTTTCCCCCAAACCCACGTTGGGATAACAATTAGTGATGATACGCTTACAATCAGATCCCATGTCAAACATGTCCTCTACCTTATCACCTCGGTGCAGTCCTCTTACAGCCGAGCTGTACCCACAATGCACTGCAACCATTACGGGAGGTGACCAATGGTTGGCTTGCGTGCGTGGGTGAGATGGTGTGTTGAATTGTCCCTTTATGACTTGCCGACACGCCTTCTTGGTCACACATTCATTACTCTCATCCTTTCTCCGTCGACCAATCCCCTTTGGTTGTTCATCTGCTGGCCCTGCGCCCCCTACAGGGCAAAAGAGAGCAGGACAGCCTTGTTTTTCACCTTGGGTTGTAGGGTTGAAGGTTAGGCCGATAAGGAGTGGGAGTGGATTGAGATTGGGCCAGTCGCTCTCACGTTTGATTAGGGAGAGCCCTGCATCTTCAGATGTTTGGTAACAGAGGGTAAACCTGTCATTAGATTCCAGGAGGCACAAGGAGAATCTTCGATGTCGCTGATAACAGCGTCTAAGCTCCGGTGAGGTTATGAGATTAACTGATGCCGTGGTGATATCAGGGTTGCATATAACAAGGGAGTCCAGACTTGATGAATATCCAGGCAGATGTTGGCTGGCGTGTCCACTTGTCTTTGAACAAGGAGAGACTTGGTGAACACCTGTGACGGCGTCCGTCCATCGCCGTGACGGCGTCCGTCCATCGCCGTGACGGCGTCCGTCCATCGCTGAGACGGCGTCCTCTTATGGAGAAGACGACAGAGGGTCTCGTTTATCCCGTGGTGTGGACTGGAGATCTCAAGTGTGGCTAAGATCGACATCCTCTATCCTCTCAAATCCAGCAGCAGGAACCGACAGAGAAAACTAGGTTTTGGATTATAAACAGACATTGTTACATTTCAATGTGAAGCAACCTCAGAGATGCATTATAGTGATGCCAGTATAAGAGTCTAATTATAGTGCTGTATATGACATGAACAGTTACACCAATCCCTTCAGGACTGTGGTATGTTAATGCTGGTGTTGCTGCAGCTTTTGCTGTGAGCTAATGAGCTCTGTTGTTTGGTCAATAACATCGACTAGTCTCTCTGTTCTCCCTCTCTACTTGACCTGCTAGCCTTCATAAAAATGGAGAAAACCACATAAAACTATCTGCGGAGACAGGTTTGAAAATGTGTTTTTTCTCAGGTACTGCATGATCCAGTCTGCAGAGAATTAACTCGACCTTACAGGAGCCCTCGTAAAAAATAAGTTGGATCGCAAAATAACGCCTTGCAGTCTGGTACACGATGTGAATCCCATTATAATGTGCATTCACAAAGCATTTTTGGTATAATATGTCATTTATAAACAATGCTCAAAACACAGTGAATGCATACATCAACAGCAGATCATTTTCAGACGTTTTTGAGGATGATGATCTGATAAGATTGAACGACGACGGATGTGAGGTTGCTCTAGAACGACAGCGGAGGAGAGGCTGCTCTAGAACGACGGCAGAGGTGAGGCTGCTCTAGAACAATGGGGGTGAGGCTGCTCTAGAACGACAGCAGTGGTGAGGCTGGAGGTGGAGGTGAGGCTGCTCTAGAACGACAGCTGAGGTGAGGCTGCTCTAGAACAACGGGGGTGAGGCTGCTCTAGAGCGACGGCGGAGGTGAGGCTGCTTTAGAGCGACAGCAGAGGTGAGGCTGCTCTAGAACCACAGTGTAGGAGAGGCTGCTCTCCTGCTCTAGAACGAGAGTGGAGGTGAGGCTGAAGGTGGAGGTGAGGCTTCTCTAAAACGACAGTGAAGGAGAGGCTGCTCTAGAACGACAGCAGTGGTGAGGCTGGAGGTGGAGGTGAGGCTGCTCTAGAACGACATCAGAAGTGAGGCTGCTCTAGAACGACAGCAGAGGTGAGGCTGCTCTAGAACGACATCAGAAGTGAGGCTACTCTAGAACGACGTCGGAGGTGAGGCTGCTCTAGATCAGGGTGAAATGTGATAATCTCTGTCCTTGCTGAGGCAGTAGATTCACTGGGCTGCAGGGTCACGTTTTGACGTCTTCATCTCAGCCCTGAGACGTATTGATCAACTTACTCAATCATGTATATTGAATGGTCATACTTGCATTGGCTGAGGGATACCAGGGGAGAGAAACTGATGGCAACTGTGGGGCCCAAGATTATCTTCCTCAACATCAGTTCCTGGGGGGACCTTTGGGACAACCAAAGGTTGCACATACCTTACTTAAAAAAAACATATCACGTCTTCAATAAGCACAAGTGGCTTAACTGCATATTACTAGTCAAGAAAGAAGTTTCCAGTGATATACTGGCGGGGAAAAATAGCATTGATGTGCACTTTTATGTGCATTTTATGTGCCCCTCCACCCCCCCACCCCACGACTGAGACAGTCAGCTAAGGTCAGGAGTTACCTGAAACCTTCCCGGAGTCAGTCTCACCCCCAGATCTGAAGAACGCTGTGGGTACGTGTGTGTGTGTGTGTTTGTGTGTGTGTTATACAGTAAGCGCAGGGCCCCTCACAGACTGAAACCTTCCCGGAGTCAGTCTCACCCCCAGATCTGAAGAATGCTGTGCAGTGTGTGTGTGTGTGTGTGTGTGTGTTTGTGTGTTACAGTAAGAGCAGGGCTCCTCACAGACTTAGCCAGGTCAACAAAGACAATCGACTAGACTGAGGGAGAAAGGGGCGTGCCTTTACTATGGGTCTTTCCTCATATTATAGCAACACATGCAGCTATTTGGCTCTCCTGGTCTGTAGACATTGATGGATGATGTGGGGTTTGCCAAGGGCTTTACACATCATGAGATACAGCGCATGATTCAGCACCTATGGTAAGAAATCTCTGCTTGCACACTTTTGGTAAACATTGCATCAGTACAGTCTACGATCTGTGTCTCAAAATATGCGTTTTGTTTAAGGTCCTAACTGGTTCGTTCTAACTCTCACTTTACTACGCATTTTTTCTCTCTCCCTTTCAAGGTGTCAAGATATTTTCTCCGGACAAAGTTCCGCGGGAGATATCTGCGGATGACAGGACGACATTTCCCTCAGAAAACTTTTCAAAACGCCCTGTAACTTCCATCTCACCGGGTGCGTGGTGAGCAATCTCAATGAGCCTTGAATGCACGCTGCATGACACGGCCTCCGAAGTGCTCCCCCTGATGGTCAAAACTGGCATTACAACCAGGGGGAAAAATACCCTCAACGCATAGTGGGCCTCGACTGAAGCAACAACACTATGCAACTTCCCGTCTTGCCTCTGTTCTGGTAGCTTGAGTTTGTTTCAGTCGTTGTTAAAGAAATGTTCTATACGGATCGTAGATACAGCTGCACACTTATTTTGTAAACACAAGCTTACTCTTTACGCTGCGTTACATTTAGCATATCACAAACCTTTTAAAGTGAGATCACAAGCACTATTGCTATGTATAAACGCGCTTTCTGCATATTCTCAGCTCAGAAAAGAGAACGTGTTCCACTGGTAAAAGAAGTTCTATCTGGATGTCAACTGTTCGCTTCGCATACTATTCTCCTCATCTTGCTACCGCCATGACGGAAATATACAACTTGCGTCTTCAGCCACGCTTCTTTAGACTAAACGTTTTCAACCGTTTTAGGTTTGAACGTATACAAACCCGTCTCAATGCTTGTTGTTAAACTGCTTTGAACTGAAACGTAAACACACGGACCTGATTCCACTGGTTCAAAGGTTAAGAACGTGCCTCTCAACATAGACTGTTATCTGATGCCTGGATAACATGGGTCAGACCTGGACATATGGTCGGCAATTTGTTTTCAAGTCCCTTTGGCGACTCAGAGCCTAAATGTTTGATATCACCAGAGAGATTAAACATGTTCGTTTTTACCTATGTAATGAGTAAACCCGTGGTAGTTGAGGATTAAGGTGTCTAGATTAATGAATATGAGCTAACCGCTAGTTGAAGCCAGCTGGTGACGTGACGCACGCATAACTATCTTCCGAATTCAGTTCTATTATGTCATACAAACGTATGAAACATTTAATTCATGGTGACATAAAGATGTGTGCCCGCAAGGATACTGTTTGAAAACATTTAGATCGCATTTGGATGGGCGTTGGTAAACACTCACATAAATAAACACCCACACAGGTGTGTAGGTGGAGTTGTGTCGTCTGTACTACACACAGCCACAGATAAGGGCGGCACAGAAAAGGTGCTAGAGTTTGAGCAGGGAAACAGAAGCAATGGATGGATGGATGAGCAGTCAGCTGAGAAGCTGGCAGAGATCCAGACTTCCTGTTTGGCTGGACAGATGGACGCTGGTGCGTTAAGGAGAACAGGGAGGGCAAGCACAAACCACAAACGCCATTCCAGAGATTACAGGTAACACAGTATAAGTCCTTGAGAAAGACGGTCTTAACGTCTAGCCTGTGTACACAGTGGAGGTTCGAGACTATTTCAACTGTGGGGCACAAACTAGGGGGGTGGGCGGGGCACCAACTGGGGGGGTGGGGGGCCAGTTATTCTGTTAGAGGGGCCAGTTACATAGAGAATTGTTGTCATATAGTTTTTCTTGCATTAACAGACCCTGTCCCATACGGAGGATTCAGACTCTACATTGAGGGGGTAGGGGGGGCACGAGGGAGTTCAAGCTTGTCTCAAGGGCACAGGACCCCCTGCCACCCCCTCTAGAACTGCCCCTGTGCGTCCGCTCACCTGGAGGTGTGAGGACAGGTAGCAGCACTCGTGTGCCTGTCTTCCCATCCAGCAGAAACACGCCACAGGTAACCACACCTGTGGATGGCTCGCCACGCCGCTAACAGCAAGAGTGTCGGAGTGGATCTTTCCACGACAGTGAACTTCCAGGGAAGATCAGTCTGAAGATCAGTCTTCAGTTCAAGCAAGATCAGTCTGACAACTAACCCACACACACCTTCCTGGGCTTATTCAGCGAACAGGGGGAGGAGGTCACAGCTAAAAGACAACTTATATAACTGATAAATGAGAACATGTGCCATGGTTCCTCTTGGAAGGGTAAGGGTTTATTTTGTTTAGCTGCATGGCTACATAAGGGTGTGGTTTGTAAACATTTTTGAGGAAGAAAAAAAAAGAAAAGTCACACTAACCTTTTAATAACATAGCCAGACATTCCACGTTCATATTGAAATACATTGTGTTTAGTCCCCCCTCCTCCTCCTCCCCCCAAATTAAAAAACAGTTTTCTCCCGCTCTGCTTCTCCATCTGGGCATCTTTGCTTGGAGTGGCAACTGCCAAATGAGTCATGATGATAACAACAGTAGCCTGATCTAAGCCACTCTCTGATAACTGAGTGGGTTTCAACAGCAATACCTCATTACGGCAGCCCACCAGGAATACCAGCCTTACATAAGTGGGTCAGCCCATCCCCTGTGCCGAACTCAAAAGTTACAGAAAACGCGGAGATGCCGAGAACAAAACGAGACGTTGTTCTCGCCATGATCCTCTAGGAGATGAACGTTAGACGAGACTCAGGTATAGAAAGAGAATCTGCAGCACGTCTTCGTTCTTCCATGTTCCCAGTTTTGAGTCACACTGTTCTTAAATTAGCTGTCACTCCAGTGTCGGTGTTATACAGGCTGGATATTTCAGATCTTACGCAATAACGCTTCATTCTCACTACTTACGTATCAATTAACTTCTTTAGGTGACGATGCAGTAAGTCTATAAGATATTACGTGAGTGCGCAACCAGACCAACTGTTACAGCCCGACAGTCACTTCATATTTGCCGTTTTCGTTTGTTTTAGTTCTAGGGATTGATTATTATAGTTAGTGACTGGGCAATACCTACAGAACATAGAAAATAATACTTCTATCAAAATAAGAAGCTTTGGTCGGCTACAGCTCTGGCTATGCCGCAGACAGACAACACGTTATTTTAAGCCAAACTGCACCTTATAGAATCTATAGGGTAGTAGGTCAACTTCCTCATTCACTTTCCAACACATCCGCCTTATGGAAAATCTATTTTAGAACCTATCCGTCTATCCAAGATATGGAGCTAGTCTCAATATCCCGACAAAAGCGTTTATATAGGATAGCTTCGATGTAGGATCATTCAAATATAAATCGCTTCGGCGGATTTTAATATGAAGACTCTGTATTTCACAATAACAAGACACACATGTGAACATAACCTTGAGCTTCGGAAATTAGCCAAGTCATCTTCATCCTGTGAGAATGCAAAGCAGCATGGTGGCCTTTCTATAGCTGTGACCTACACGGAAAACCCCGCCCTTCAGTCTAACATGTCATTTACATTTTAATATATGAAGAGCGCTTGTTTTTAATGAGCAACACATATCAACAACCTGCTCGCTTGCTTACACAGAGGCTTAAAAGAGAGACGGATCATGCAGCCTAAACCACACTTCACCTCATTAAACCTGCACAGCATGCGGCATATTTTCGGGCCTTCGAGGTTTCTAAAGGCTCTGCAGTCGGTGGCAATCAAACGTGGCCGGCTCAAGCTTGCAAAAAACCCATAACAAAGATAGGGGGGTGCAATGATCTACCATGATCCTAACCCCGCCTTCCGGTTAGATTGTGTTGAAAACGGTTGTTTTTCCTTACCGTATATTATTCAATACGGCGCAACGATATTTCAGGCAGACAAGGGGGCGTGTCATGGCGTGTTCAAAGCATGTCTATAGAACCCACATGCTGGTCTGCTACAACAGTAAAACTCTTGTCTTACGTGTAGCTGTAACGCAGTTACCAATTTCCGTGATGTTAAATCCGAAAAGGGTCCTGATGTTCTTAAAAACCCTATCGTTGGACTATGAAAGTCAATTTATTTTAATTTTCATATTCATAGTTTCGTTGTAAATCTGTGAACGACAATAAAATAAATTGGATTTCAATACTGTACCAGATAAGCCTTGGGGATTTGCTCTGCTTAGACATGAAAACAAGCTTTCACTCCGTGTTTTAACCCATATCTCTCAGGATAAACAATCAACATATGACAATCAAACATGTTCTTTCAGTCGGTAAATAACCGCTGCATATTTATTAGGAGAACTAATATCAGTATTAGCCACTTTGGGATTGTCTAACATCTGGTTTGGAGTCTTTAGGTCGAGCTTTCCAGTTTATTTGAAGGAGTCCTCGTTCATTTGGCCTGATCTCATATAACAAGCCGCTGCTTAAGAGATTTCCTATGAAAACAAGGCCCTCTCCCCTGCTACAGACCGC
Organism: Plecoglossus altivelis; assembly: GCA_036571765.1. Taxonomy (NCBI): domain Eukaryota; kingdom Metazoa; phylum Chordata; class Actinopteri; order Osmeriformes; family Plecoglossidae; genus Plecoglossus; species Plecoglossus altivelis. The sequence goes on from BROE01000018.1 coordinate 17,607,382, forward strand.
CGCTCTATTAATGCCCCCATCAAGCCTATGTTAACATCGATATCCAAACAAGTGACTGGGTAAGCAAGCTGCCATTGCTAGCAGAGTCAGTGTATCAGGTCTTGAGGGGATGAACAGTGTTTATGTGATTGTTTTAGACCGCGTTTCTAAGGTGACACATCAGCGTCATCCTCAGTTGAATTCAGTTTATTTGTCGCCATACTCTTGTTGTGGGCCATATGCAAATCTCAAGCAAAACCAAATGTTTTCACGTGGGTATTTATTCGATGGTGCCTTTTTTAAATATATAAATGAGTATGGAAATGAAAGGTGGATGTAATATTTGAATACATTTGGTGAGTTCCAGGCGACTGTAGAGTAACAGCAAATGGTCCAAATTGAAGTCTGATACACGTGAATCATGCTTGCGACCTAAGAGTTTAAGATGGTAAATAAAGACCGTGTCGATTAGATTGGACTGTCCCTCTTTGGTTGCTGTTCAGTTCAAACGTCCAGTTTAAATATCAACTCACTAAACGTACACTATATTCAATAATGTATATTTAAGTATGATTGACTGAATCAGGCCAATTTATTGGACACCTATTGTTAACATAGCAATCAACGACGTCTCCTCCACTTAATCTATACGTCCGCCTCACGGCTCACATGCGTTTGTTTGTGTAAAATATCATTCAGCAAAATGGCGTTCGTGGACAGGGGCACTGCAAAACGTCTAATTTGCCATGAGATGGGTGAAATACGTTTGCGTGTACACAGACGGCAGTACGGTAGCATCCAAGGGGTGTACACATGATGCGTTGGTAGAGAAGGTAGTTGTGTTTCAATCAGTTAGGAAGGCTTCTGACTAATGTCCGTTGTATAATTTTAAGGGGGTGTGGGAGGGAGAATGAAAGAGTTCTTCCAAAAACACGGACGAAATCATGAACGGTGCCGTGTACATTTCGTTTTTCCAAGGCCAGCTCGAATCTGTTCTGGAGCAAGTAGTTCAACTCGCGGTTCAGGAAATAAGCAAGACTGTAGGAGCCAGCTTGAATTCAATGTTAATGGAAACGGCTGTCAAAGAACAAGAAAACCAACGACTCAGGTTAAAGCTGCAATCACGGGAGTTTGAACGTAAAGGCATCGAAAATGGATCCCTGTCCAACGGTGGCAAGGCAGACAACGCGGCCATAGACAGAACAAAGCCAGAGCAACACACCCCCAACCGGAGCTTGGAGCGCGGCGTGTCTGCAGACACACGAAGACTTGAGCAAAAAGGACGTGTCGTGGGTAAGGTTACCAGTTCAACGCTTAAAACACCTTTTGGAAAGGGGGTTAAAAAAAACATGACGTAATTCCTCAGTCCTTTAGTCATTTTGACCCTTTTAGTGGGTGTGAGTGTCTGTGTGTTTGTTTAAAACGCTACCAATCGTTCAGCCTTTTGTGCGTTTAAATCTATAAACAAGACAATGCAACAACGCTATCCTAGAGAGGCCATATTTCTGGTACCATAGATAACTATAATAACTGATTACAACTGAAACAGTAATTCTCTGTGATTTATTAAATTATAGGTCTAACAACACGTTTGTTGATCCCCTGGAGGTTTTGAGCTATTTGTCAACACAGCGAAGTATTTCTCCTATACGTAGACATAAGACGACATGCGATCCACGCTGGCCTCCTTTCGTGTTACTTCATGTTGCATTAGTTACGGTACACGATAGCCCACAACTTCAGCCACAACACTAAACCCCATCCCGTGTATTTGTATCGACTACACACGTTCGACTGTATGAAATCCGTCCTCCTTTGGACGATGTATAGATACATTTTGACACGATTTTGCCGCAACAACGTACACTTCCACGTTCAAGGGTGGAACATATGCTATTCAGGGATGCACACTGTCAGCGGTTGACCAAATGGAGATGCTATTGTTGTTTAGATCTGCTCTCTTCCACCCTTCCTCTGAACCCTGCGGACAAACCATGCCATTCCTCCCAGAATGCCCCAGTTGACGTTACCACTAGAGACCATGCTAACAGAGTCATAAGAGGAATTACTCCCTTCCTCCCTCCCTCCCTCAGTCGATTTATACACTCAACACCTCCCGCCTGAGACCTAACCTAAACAAGTATTCTCATGGGCGACTGGGCATCATTAGGTGGTGTTACGGACGCCATTTTGGTCCTGAAATCACCTGGAGCGTAGCAGAAGTGGCAGCGAGCACCAGATCTTGCCCACTCCTCTGCCCGCCCCCCGGCCACCCCCTGCCCGGCGGCCCCGGGCCCCCCTGCCGCCCCACCTGCACCCCCTCTGCACCCCTGCCCGCCCCCGGCACTCCTGCCCGCCACACTGCCCCACCCCCTCTGCACCACTCCCCCGCACAACCCCTCTCGCCACGCCCTCCATCTGCCGCCCCTGCCCACATGCTGCCGCCGGCCGCCCCTGGCCCACGTTTCCTGGCCCACCCCCCTCGCCCGTCCCCTAATCCCCCCCTGCCCACCCTCCTGCCTCTCTGACCCCTCCACACTCCCTCCTGCCCGCCCCCCTGCCCACCCTCCTGCCTCTCTGACCCCTCCACAAGGTCGCCAAAGCATCTCCGCCCACTTTTAGGCTTCCTCATCATCACACTCTGTTTATGCTTCTCACATTGCACGGGCGAGTCACTTGTAGTTGGGAATCTAGTCAGTTGTCTTTGCTGAAGAGGCTACACCACCTGTTTTGCCTCGCTAAGCCAGCGATGCATTTGACTGGAAAATTAACACCGACTACACAAACGATCATTTGTTTCAGCCTGTAAAAACGAAACGACAAAAAACCAACTGCATGTTTACAAAAAATCGAGGCTTTCAGGCGGTAAACAGGCTTTTTGTACGGATCTCAACGACTAAACAGAAATTGTAAGTCGTGTGTGTAATGGTATTGTTTAAAATGACCTAAGGGCAGCATCTATTAGCTCCGAGGATATACCCTCCCAAGGGGGAGGAGCCCAAATCCAGGAGGCAGATTCCCCAGTCTATGGCATTAGAAGAGTGATTACCTTCCAAACTTTACAGGGTCGTAAAATACCGGTGTGATTATAGTGGTTCAGTCAGTCTGAGCAAAACACTTCTTCACAAACTGAAGCTCATTAAAGCACATATTTATATACGACGTGAACATGTTCTTTATTTAGGATGTTGTTGGGGTTTGTTGTTTTTTTACACTTAACCAGAGCAGCGTATGAAGAATGCTTTTTGAAAGCGTGATTAAGGCAGTGTCGAGGCATCACAGTATTTCATCGGTACGTGCAATGAAGTGTCTGTGTGTTTAAACCAGACAACTAAACTCATCCCAACTACAATTCGGGATATGTTATCATCCTTAATGAAGCGTTTTCAGCCCAAGTGCCTGGTGGCCTGTGATTTACCATGTCTTAAACCTCACAAGATGCATTTGGAAACACACCAGAAAGTATTTGCGGATGTAATGATTGTGTTGGTTAGAACGACTAGCATAGAGGCAAGGCGCTCGCAGGGTGAAAAGAAATAGGTCTCTATGACTGTCTGAAACGGGGTCATTGAGACTGGCTGTGACATTAGAGTGAGAGGATTACTGTTAGAGATGCATCTCATCCGAGCTGAGTTTCCCCAAAAGGGACCTGCAGTTGTCCTGGGTGTGTGT